>JAQFVV010000987.1:0-5000 GCA_028023455.1 Epiperipatus broadwayi | reverse complement strand
CCTTTAAAGGTAGCAGCCAGGACAATGGTTAAAAGCCAAAATGGATTCTTTGGGTGCAGACTCATGTTGTCATTTGATTATAACCATTTTAGGAACCTATAAGTAAAGAAATATTGCAAGAATTGAAAAACAACTGTATTATATTAAATTGAATATTGTTGAACTTGTAAAGTTAAAAGAAAAGATGAAATGACAATTGATTTTAAAAGTGAAAATGCACTTATAAAGGGTATTAAAACAGGCCAAACTCTCCATACAGTAGTCCCACTCAGTGCAAGCCAGAATAATCAATGGATGCGAGATGCCTTGTGCATAAAATCCCTATACTCATCCAATATCCCCAGACTAGTTTCTAGCTTGTGGCTTTCATCAGTGAGGAGCTAGAAACTAGTCTGGGGATATTGGATGAGTAGGCACTAGATAGGAATTTTATGCATAAGCCTTCTGGCATCCATTGATTACTCTGGCTTGCAATAATAGTTATGAGTAAGCATAAGAAGTGGTGATCATGTGATATTTATAAAGGGATTCATTGTAAATAAAAATTTAGGAAACAACATTGTGGAGATTGATGGTATATCAGATAGAGTGTCAAGATTAGTTACTCAAATTAACTGAAGCTACCAAATGCAGATTTTTTCAAGTGTATTCCTCAAAAATTCTTATTTTGAGGAAAGAACAAAGAATTATTATATGAATGGATATGGTATATTTGATTAGATCAAACAACATTTTAAAATTATCATGGAAGAATTGTTAAATAATTAAAAGATGAAAGTGCTGTGGATAAATTTTATTATAGTAATAGGAATGAGAAAGAACACAGACTTGTAGGGTTTTCAGAAGAAGAAAAACTATATTATGAATTTATTTGTTTTTAAAAGCTAATTAGAAGTAGATATGGAAGCATCCTAATGAAGAAACAACAGAATTGTACTATATTTTCATTAATTTTCAGTGTTACAATATTCTTAATAGATTCAACATAAAAAGTGGTGATTGATTAGTAGAATGTAAGATGTGTGTTAATGTAAAACTAGAGAGATGGGAATTATTAAGAAAGACAATATTAACAGTTGGTATTTCTAATCTTTAGAAATACCACAATAAATTTCAATTAGAAATTGCAAATAATTTTAAAATATTAACAGATTTTAATTATTGTTCGGACTTGACTGAAATCAATTAAAAGTATAACTGATATTCTATTTAAAACTGCAATAAAGATAGATGGAACAAAAAAACAAAACAATATATAAAGGAAAAGAAGAAATACAATCATCTTAAATGATCTATTAAGAAGTTAATAATATAAAAATATATAATTGTGGACTGGCAAAGATAGTTATAGAAGAGAATAAAAGTTTCAAAGTATAAAATAACATCTTGGTATTGTAAGAGTTGTTTCAGCAATAATAAATTGAAATTATTACTAAAAAGAGAGATTATATCACGAAATGTGCAGAAGAATTTATGTAAAATTAAGTAATAATAAAGAACAAAAAATCCTACAATTATTACATCTTCTGAATGGCCAAATATTTTAAATGAAGAAGTGAGACATGCAATTAAATCTCTAAAGAAAGAAAAGTGCCACACTTTGTTGGAATTATAATTCATATTTTAAAAGAACTATAGAAAGAGAAATCATTGATAAAGCTGTATATCAAATATATAAATGATAAAAATATACTAGATGATTAAACAATGCAATAGTAATATTGATATTTATGAAAGATATTAAACCATTAAAAATGATGTGAGCCCCATTCTTTATGTTTACACAAGCTGATACACAGAGGCAAAACTCTCAATACAATAGCATCACAAGTGCAAGCCAGAGTAATCATTGGATTTGTACTCAAAGCTGTATATTTAATTTAAAATGTAAAAGATGGCTGCTGGAGAATTGCATTAGATCCTAAGATCTAGGTGTGGTGCTATCAGATCCAAGGTTCCTCACTGATAAAAGCCACAAGCTAGAAACTAGTCAGGAGATATTGGATGAGTAGGCATTAGATAGGGATTTTATGCACAAACCTTCTAGCATCCATTGATTACTCTGGCTTGCTCCGAATGGTACTACTGTATGGAGAGTTTTGTCACTGTGTATATTTATAAAAGGTGATAAAAAAGATATTATAAATTACAGACCTATCAGATTTTTATTAGTTCTGTACAAAATCACAACTTGTCTACAGTAAATTTTGGATTCTAATTGACTAAAAAAGCTAATCAGATGTAAAACTTGTTATAGCACAATGAAACACATTCGCATAATGAGAAGTTACAAATAGAACCAATGAATATGAATCACCATTATGTTTTGGATTTGAATATTATGAAAAGCATTTGATTCTATAAGCATTTTCTCAGTAATTAAAACTTTGTATTATCAGGGTATACAGTCAATATTTTGTCATATTTTACAAATGATGTAATTATTTCTGCAAAAATGATTCAGAAATTCAAAAAATGTTGTAAGAATTATCAGATAAAGTATAATTCAAGATAAATACTACAAAGAACAAAGTAATATTTGATCGATTTTCTCAGAAATGTAAAATAAAAGATTGATTAGTATGTATTAGAAAAAATTATCATCTATAAATATTTTGATTAGATTATTAATACAAATAGAAATATAATGAATGAAATTAATCATAAAATTAAAATTGGATGGAGTGCTTCTAGTAGAAATAACTTGGCACTAAATGAAAGTTAGCCTGTGTATATGAAAAGAACAATTTTTAATGTATGCATTTTACATATTTTATTTAACCTGATATTTGGTCATTTAACAAAAGAGAAATACAGAAACTTCAGGATATTCAGTGGAATATAATAGAGTTGTATATTATGAGTATAAAAAAGAGATGAGGTAGTATTGACATCATCAAAAAAATTAAGAGGCTGAAATAGGGCTGGACTGAACATATTGTAAAAGAAATGATAATAGAGGGACAGTTGGACTTTTAATTGGATTCCAATAGATTGTAAAATATCTACAAAAAGATCACATGTGAGACGAATAGATCAAGTAAGAAAGTTTTTTTGTATGACGTGGTCAAAAGAGATTACGGATTGGAAAAATTGGATTAAACTTGGAGAGATATTTATTCTGCGATGAATTAAAAATGATTGAAAATGATAAATGGTGATGATGATATAAGAAGAAAAGAGAAATCTTACATATCCTCATCTAATATGTAATAAATAGAGATATCAATGAAAATTAAATATAATTTTTACTAATTATTAAATTTATGATTTTTAATTGATCTTTTACCAAAATATATGTATATGCGTGTGTAATATATATAATAATGAATGTACACATTGTACTATCAAATATCGTGACAATCTGATTTTTAAATTTTTCAGAAGCGTTACCTGAATTACAAAATTACAAATTAAATAGACGAAGATTTACATTTTTTGTTTGTTTGATTTGGAACTTTGCAGCCCAGGTTGCACTTATAAAAAATGTAAATATTAGGTTGTTGTGATATTTGTTATATTTATTTCCAGTATAGCATATATATCTCTTTTTTCAGATAAGAACATATAAATATATTTTGATATAAATCCATCATCAATGATCAAATAATATGTAAAATGTTATATGGTGTTATGAAATTATAAATTGTTTCAGGAAACAAGGCAAGTTTTTTTAAAAAATGTGAATACTTTTTATGTTATATAACAATCTGTATTATAATTAACATGTATAATTAAACACATAATATATATATATATTGTAATGGAACGTATATGAGGCAGCCCCACGATTGGGCAAGCCAAATGTAATGGAAACTATATGGTGGCTTACAATTGGACAAGCCAAATATAATGGAACATCTATTAGGTATTCCATTAAAATTAAAGAATGAAGAAAAACAAAATTATTCCAGTTATATTTAAATAAATTGTTTAAATGCCCTTCCAGCTAGCTATACATAAAACAAATCTAAAATCATGTAAAGCAATGAGACCTATCTTTATAATTTATTTTTAAGGTTGATGTGACTAACTAACCAAATATATATAATAGAAACAATAGGACTTTTACTAAATTCAAATATACACATCTAACTATGTAAATTTATGTACCTCTAAATATATAAATGAATAATAATATGTGTAAGTGACCTACAAACCAAATAATAAATGAAATATGAAATTATCTTTTATTATTTATAAATTCAATTAATTTCATAATAACTTTGGCATTAAAAGAAAATAAGAATAATATAGTATCGCTCTTTTAAATAATTACAAAGGCATTATTTATAAAAACAAATAGTACATCCTTTATTTTATGTTATAGTTCAACTTTAAATAATATTGATGTTTTAAATATAAATATAAAGAATAACTATATGTATATACTTGTAATAAGTATATATAGATTAAATATATATATAAAGACATATTTTTGCCTAACCATTATAATATAAATATAACAATTCATATATAACTTCAACCTATAAATTACATTTTAAGATTTTTAAATTATTTAAGATAATTATCTGAACATCTATTATACGTCTAATATTATTATAAAACAAGATGCTTAAATTGACCACTTATAAAACGTTGTATTTTATAATGAAAAATAAAAGTAAATAAAAAAAAATATCAATCTCAAAAATATATTTATATATTATTCATACATATATAAAATTATTAAATACCTTTTAAAGTTCATTTAGATAATTTTCCTTTTAAAAGTTAATTTATTCCATGAGTTCTTTTATCCGTTTACTATTATTATTAGAATGCATTCTATCGAAAGGCGAAAAAATTATTATATTAAAGAAAATTGTTAATCCTTAGATATATGCATATTTTATCCGTTTTAAAATTTCCTTTTTTTTAAAAAAAAATAAATAAACCAATTAAAATGTTAAATCCAGCATGTCAATTCCAATTACTTCCAGATTATGATTAAATTGACGATTATACATTTAAGATAGCTATATCAAGTTTCAACTCCA
>JAQFVV010000986.1:0-137951 GCA_028023455.1 Epiperipatus broadwayi | reverse complement strand
TGTGTGTGTGTGTGTGTGTGTGTGTGTGTAATAATATAATTCGATGTCCGTATTTCTTCAAAGCAATAATGTAATTATATAATTAAATATTTATAAATACAGTAATCAGATATATGTAAAGTATAACTTTAACAAATTTTATCCACTTAGCAGCGTTTTCGACAATCTAAAGCGCTCATAAGTGAATAATTTTTTTTAAAGTTTTACTTTACATATATATGATTACTGAATTTATAAATAGTCAATTATATATATTAAGAAAAAGAGAATGTTCTAAGTATCATTAAAATTTTGAGATCATTATACAATTTACAAGGGCTTCGTTAAATTAATTAAATGCAACAGATGCAAATGAAATAATATCAGCAGTTCAATAGCAGCTATCAATTTAAAAAACATATCATATTGAAATTCAAATATAATGGGTATACTCAACTTAGATGTAATTAAAGGGGATTTGAACATGAACTTTCACTTTCTCTACAGTCGTCCACTGTATCCAATATAACTCATTTTAAAAGTTTTGTTTCAAAAAATTCAGATAACTGTCGTATCAGTGTTAAAAAAATTCCACTTTGATCAACAACTTCTTCAATATCATGTATATTTATTATCCTCCAGAAACGTTCCATTCACTACAGTCTTCTTGAAGAATTTGAAAATGAACAGATATCTTGTAGTGTCTCATACTTCATATTTGGAAATCATGATTTTATTAAATATATCCTATTACCTATCATTGTTAAAAGTGAGTTTCTGTTGCTCAAATCTTTACATGTCTTACTGAAATATTTCATTAAATTAGTTTAAAAACATCTGTATTTTAAAATTAAAACTGAGAGTAATTAATGAAAAAGCTCAACAATGGCTTAAAAATTTGTTTAAATATTATGCAAAGATTCCTGAAACATCATACTATATATTTATACATTTTTTAAAGACTTTTAAACATTGTTTTCAACTAATATACATTGAAGGCCAAATATTCTATACCTAGATTGCTTTATCAACAAACATAAGTGAACTTCCTACTTTAGGCATCTCACAAGTGAACTTTATATAGGTCTTGTATAATTTTTTGGGAATCAATTTAAAATTTTACTTGTCCATCTATTATTATCTCTTTTAAAAATGTATCAAAGCCAGCTCTATTTTCGTATTTTAATTGCTTCATTTATACCAGTCATACCTGTTTGTTCTTTTACCTATGGTTTGTTTACAGTATCTTCTAGTTATTTCTAACATACAACCTTCAATAATGTGTTGCATGATCTGAAGTTTACATATGGTTTATCTATTAAGTATCCATGTCTCATATAGTAAGTAAAAACTGATAAACTACATCTATTATAAACTTTCCATTTCAAACAAATAGACATATTACTTTTTAATATCAAATTATTTCTTCTAAAAATACTTTATACAAATTTAATTCCATATTATTTTTATTGATTAATTTTTAATCTGAAGTAATAATCTCACCAAGGTAACCCTTCTAATTGATCATTATCTGCTTGCATTTTTTTTCTTTTGACAAAGTCCATTCAACGTTATTTTAGTACTTTGGTCTTTATCTTTAGCTCTACATTTTTAATTTCATCTGATAATTCTTGCAACATTTATTGAAGCTCTAAAGAATTATTTGAAAAAAAAAAAAACCCAACTACATCTTCTTCAAAATCCAGATGACTTAAATAATCTTCAATTGCATTTATCCCCATAACCATTTTAACAGACAAAATATTTCTTGTAAAACTGCTGAAAAAGTTTTCAAGAAAAAGAATGCCCTACGCTCTTCAGAATGTAAAACTTTTTAATATCAGATCACTGCATTATAATCATTGCTGTTGCATTCAATGAATATTCTTCATAATATGTTAATATCCTGGGTTTATATCATAATGATTCATCAATATAATCTTCGCTTAAAATTCATATATTATCAATTGTCTTTTCCTAAGCTAATTTTATATTATAAGAGCAACTCATATTCTTTACACTTTTCCGCAATTGTTTATGGCAATGCGCTGCGATCCATTGCATTAATTCAGCTTGTCTTTTGGTTGGCTAAAACCCAAATTTCGCTGGAGTTAAGTTTTAATTGTCTTAGTAAATATTTTTAATAATACTGGTAATAGACTGAGACGTCTATAATTTCTAATGTTTTTATTACTTTTTTTAAATATTATTATGATTGCTACATACTTATAATTATATTGTACATCTTTATAATTAAGACCTTTAGCTTACAACTTGACCAATATTTTTTTTCTATTTTTTTCAGTTCCTTATAAAATACCAATTATAATTCATCATTTCCTGAAGCTTTTTACCTCTTATAGAATTCAACACATATCTTACTTTTTCATTTAAAAGTTCAGTAAATTAAAATATTTAATAAATGTAGAGATCTCATTAACATATTTCATGTTGTCATCTCTCTTTTTAATAATTATTTTATTCCTTTTAACTATTTTGGCAGAAATAACATTCCTATCAAATACATTGCTTTACAATTTTAATAATTTTAATTTCCTTTATAGCTTTCATTGCCTATTCACGTTTATATATGTTTATATCTTTATTAAGATTTGGGTATCATTTTCCAAATCTCTCGATATTTGATTTTCCTTAAGTTATCATTTTAACAATTTTCACATCACTACTTTTCTTTATATATTCTTCTGCTTTACTGAAAAATATTCTCCTGATTTATTAGAAATTTTTTTCTGATAAGTAACTGCCATTTTTGTTTCAGTTACCATTCCTGAAATACTTAATAAAATAACAGACAACTTATCGATTTCCGTCAAATCGCAATCAACTTAAACTTTGTTCATACACTAGCACGATTTTCTAGTAGTAATTTAATTTCATTGGAGTGTTTCAGAAGATTAGGAATACTACTCTTAAATTGATTTTTAAATAAATTTTGTCTCTCTATTTTTACATTATCACATATCTTACATTTTACTAATCGATGATCATTTCTTGTAGGCAAATGTTAAACAGAAATGGATCTGAAAGCATAAAAGTGAAAGTATAGTAAAATCGGATTACATTTTAATAGGCATAAACTTTTGCATTAAGAACTTGCTGGGTAAAATATTCATTATCGGCTTTGATATTTTTCTTAGGTTGAATATATAATTTTGCCACTCTGTCTGAGTTGTCATCAGTCTCCACATTTTTGTTCTTCCACTTTTTATTTATAATAAATTTCACATAATTTCACTTTCAATATTTATGATTCTATAACAAAATAAATGTTTTCTTTTAATTAAATTGTCTATTTACATTTTCTTCTAACTTCACAAAGTCCAAGAATATCCCATTTAATATTAGACAATTCTTTTTTAAATCGCGCTATATTTTTACTTGACAGTGACTTGAAGTTGTAGGTACCTAAAAAACCTTAATTGTCTTAAGGAGGCCGATGACATTATTCAAAAAAAAATTTTTATTTGTTTTTAGCCAAACGCTATCTTGGTAGAAGATAAGGCAGTCACCTGGGAATATGAATCATAATTTAGTTTTGTCTGTCATATTTCTAAATATATATTTTAAAAAAGGAATATCATACATCCACTCATCCATTTTGACTTCAAGAATTTTAACTGATATTTCAGTTAAATTCTATTAGATAATAACAGACAACAGAGTAAAAAAGCACAGAACTTTTTGATCACGAATCACAATAAAAATGCACTAAATCATTTACACCGGCTGATTCTTGCTGGTCAGTACCCATCCATATTCGTTTACAATATGAATTAATATCTCAATAATGAAAATTGTTGCAACCAAAACATAATGATATAGGCCTTAGGAATTTGCCAGATCAATTTCTTTAAGATCTCAAAGAAGAATTAAAGTGTCTATTTTCTTATAACAGTGAATTCCTTTATTCAGACTTGACTTTTCATTCCATACATGTACGTAATGGTAAATGAAATTGGATCTTTATTTTTTATTGCATATCTAAAACACATTTTATATTACATATTTTATAATTACATTTTATTACTATTACTAGATATTTTAGATTGTATTTATTTATTTTTTTTGTAGATATGTAATAATTTTCTTAGAGGATTAAACGATGATTGCCTTCAATTTATGAGTTCTGAACAATGGCTTTATTAGACTGACTTATTGAGAAATATTTATGTATTTAATGGCAATGTTAATATGCACAAAAAACCTGTCATCATAAACATGTGGCATATCTCTCTACTGCCAATGGCTAAAATTTGCATTATAATCCAATATATTTTTTCTCATTATTTGAAAAGAGTGGACTTATATCAATTCATAGTTACATTATATATGTATATACATAAGTGTGGTTAGAACAATGGATAACTTGTAAACAATTATATTTATTCGAATAATTTGTTGTTATATAAAATTAAATGTATTATTTTAGAAGTTTTTACCTTAGTCCTGTCTCATTCCTGAACTAGGATTTCATAGTTGGATCATAATTTTCAGTAGTTATGCTTTAGACTTAGACTGAACAAATATTCGAATGTTAATGGGGGAAGTAAATAAGATGATATTTTATAAGGGTATTACTTAATCAAATGTTTTTGATAAGAAAGCAATGCTTAATGAAATTAACTGCTATATTCTGACTACAAATAAAGTTATCTTAATGGTGTAACTTTTAGATCAACCAAACATGAATGTTTGTAAATCTTGATGGTGATCATTAAATATGTCTTGAGGTTATTTTTAGAAATTTTGTATATAATATTTACAAAAATGAAATATATTTTTTTAATTTTTGTCTTGAATAACTATAGCAGAAAGTATGAGAATAAATCAATCCAATTATTTATTTTACTATTTAAATGATCTACTTAACATTATATATTTTCATTTTGTCATTATTTTTATTATATATGTATCATTTACATGTTTATTGCAAAGTTTACAAATAAAAAAAGAATTTCCTTACTTTGTTAAATGAAAATAGATATGTTTTATAAATAATTCATAATAAAAAATTGGTTAGACTCATTCTAAAATATTCTGTTGTGATTTCAAAAAACACTCTTCTGAATATATAAACAGAACTAAATCTGAAAGTGGTTTACCACTTTCTTCTTATTGTATTGTTGGATGATTAGCAAAGTTGTTTGTTATTTACTATATATATATATATATATTAAAAACCTATTCTTATATATAAAATTTTAAAATAAATCTCATTAATTATTATTTTAATTAAAATTTCATATCTATCTTTAATATACTTTTATTATCATATCTTAATTAAATTTATTATCAATCATCAAATCAATATAGTTCTGATTATACTAATTAAATATATTTATAAAATTATGAGACTAATAAAGTTACAAAGTAATAACAGATTTAACTGAGTCAATATCTTCTAAGATACTTCTCGTGGCATAAAATACTACCACTACCTTATCATCTTACTACTACATCTATACATTCTTATACTTTTAAATAAATAAATTATCTTCAATAATACTAGAATAATTCCTAACTTTTAATTCAAAATATAATTAAATAATCTCTTCTTCTAAGTTTTTAAATAATAATAAATTATGTAAATAATATGATGTGGGATTTTATATCAAACCTAAATACACCTAACTTATTTTAATAATAATAATAAATAATACTAATCTTAAAGTGTAATTTAATCTTATCTATTCTATGATATAATCAATCATTAAATAAATAAACAATTTTATATCTTTTTTCATATGTATCTTATTTAAAATAGATCAAAATCTTATACTAATAATCTCAATAAACAATATTATTCTTATAATTATTATAATCATCTTAACATTTAATATTTCTTTTTGTCAATCAATTCTTATAAAAATAATTTAACAAATATTATTCAATTCTAAGAATAATAACAAATTATTTTGTGCAAATATTATTTTATTTCAAATCATCTGAAAAATCTGTGGTGAAAAATAATGAACTGACACACTTTTAAAAACAAATTAACAAATTTATTTACAATAACTTCAAATAAAATTTATTTAACTATTTATTTAAATTTATGACAACAAATAAAATAAAAATAGAATACAAATATAAGAGCACATTTATTAACTCTACTTAATAACAACTTTACATCCTTAAATCTATATAATAATATTACTTTTTTCCAAAACTTAATTTTAAAATAAATATGTGTACTTTATTATTACAAATAATAATGTCAAAATATCTTAATTACATAAGTGCTCTACTAATTAAATACTACATTATAAGTTTAATTTATATTTTATCTTTTCACTTTTTACTAGCATTCTAATATCTATATAAAATCAATATCTTTATATAAACAAATATTTATATTATATCACCTAATGTAATTCCTATTATATTTTTATAAAATATCTTTATATTTTTCAAACATTAATATTTAAATCATTTATCATTTTAAATTCATAAAACATAATTAGATAAATTTTATATCTTTTTAAAATCATTATTTTACCCTATTTTTACTAACCTTCTAATAAATTCTACTATAAACATATTCTAAACTTATTTAAAACATTTCCAAAACAAATATCAACTTCAAATAAAATATCATATCCAAATTACTCATATATATTCTATACTAGTAAACTTTACAACTAAATATACCTCTACCTAAAAAACTTAACTTATTTAATAAACAAAAAAAAATAGACTTTAAAACCTTTTCTGACTTGCAAAAATAAAATAATTATTAAGATAAATAATAAACATCATTTTAATACTAACATAAATAAAAATATCAAAATTATTTACGAAAGAACATATAATTATTTCTAAGCTTTACTAATGTTGTATCATGTTTATATTATAAATTAAAAACTAGCATATTTTAATAAAGTTCGTTGCCAATATAATGTATGTTTTTCATAAAATATTTATCCATTCATTCTACAACAACATAATATTCAGTTGATCTAAAGAAAAACATATTAAATTCATTAAAAATCATTATACAATATTTTTTTTACCATAATAATAATATTGTCCATTCTGCTATCCAGTATTCTTCGGAATTTGCAGCTTCATAAATAAAAATCATTCACATTTTCGCTCATAAACATTCATTAGAATATTCCGTGTTATATTAATTATAAAAATAAGTTTATGTAATTAATTATTATATTATTTTTAAGTTACTATTTAATAAATGTACCTAACCTACTTTTTAAGAGTTTAATAATATTTAATTTTTATGTTAAATAAATAAAATAAAATTCATATTACATAGTCCAGCGTCGATTTTTTCTACCATAAAAGTTCTAACAAATATCCTCCGTATAAAGTCAATAAAACACTATTTCCTGTTCCGTTGTATCACGTGCTTCTTGAAAGTTTATAATAAAAAGATAACTTCTTTAAAAAAAATAATAAGTTCCCACAAATAAAAAAACAAAACAAAAAATATTTATAGTCTCTGGATCCGTTCTTCATTGAATATTATTCCAAAATTATTATTTCAAATTAATTTATATTTATAAATTATTTTACATTGAATTATTTTAATCAATGGCTTGCTGACTTAGTTTGACTTGATTTGGATATATATTTTGTAAATACCATATCGGTAAGAATTAATTTTTCATATATTTGATAACTTTAATAAAATATTTTATTATATTACATTTTTAAAATACTTATACTTATAATATATTTCCTTTCAAATTATCAATATCTATCTTTTAAGCATAAAGACTTAACAAGCAATATTTATTTAAAATTACTACCTCTTATATCTTTCCTTAAGATATAATTTTACTTCTATAATTTGTCAAAAATATTTTTTTCCACAGAATATTTTTATTTCTTTAAAATATCTATTAATAACAACAATAGTAATTTAACTTTTGAAAATATTTTTGTCCAAAAACTACTTTTCCCATCTTGTAGTTTTATGTATTAATCCACTCTGTTACTTCTATGCATAAATTTCTGATATATTTCTCCAATTTCATGATTATTTGTAGTAAGTTTATATTGAACAATAGGGAATTATTAAGATATCTACATATTCATTATTTAAACTTTTATAAAATTATATACAAAACACCTATAATTTTAAAACGATTCTTAAGAGCTTCTAAATTACTTAGCTATTTTCTCAATACACAACGACTTAGAAGTTTTATGTAGAGAGCCCCCAACAAGAACTATATAGCCAGAAACCCTTACTGATTGGTACGATTAAACAATTAAACTTCTTATTTACATATTTATCAACCACTATTAAAAAAAAAAAGACTTATTTAATATTTAATATTATTACATTTTTAAAAATAATTTTATCGTTTATTTAAATCTACCAAACATTTTTTAAAATATTCTTTCTTACTTAATTTAAATCTTAACTTTTATAAGATCATTTAAAATAAACAAACTTTTAAAATTATATTTTTAAGACAATATTTTTAAAACAAATTTAATATTTTACATTAATATCTTTATTTTATCTTGTGATAACCACATTATTTATAAATTTTATAACATGATTTTTAAAATAATTAGCAACTTTATTAGACAACTTCCCGCTGTGTATAACACTGTTCTTTATAACACAAAACCTCTAAAAAAAACTTAACAATTGATTTTTAAAAAAATATTTTTAAATATTTAAGATATATAAAGATTTTAAAATAATTACTTGAGATTAAAACAAATATTAACTCAATTTAAGTACTTATAATTTAAAATATTTTTATTCACTTTTAACATATATTTCAAATTAAATAAATATTTTTTGTCATTTAAACTTGTCTTTTAAATACTTTAGCTTTAAACATTTGTTATTAAATTTATTAATGCAGTATTACATCATAATCATCATCTTTAAAACTTCTCAAACCAACACATCACACACAAATACTCATGATTGCTTTAACTAAACTTATGGTAACATTACCACAAGCAAAGCAACACACACTTTTAAAATACTTCTAAATTTAATTTTCACTAAATTAGCCAAACTAAAGGGACCCATATAAAAGGGCACAATATATATATATATATATATATATATATATATATATATATATATATATATTTGAAACAGTAGGATCTGCTTTGCAGATGTTCGTTTCACCTTTTCTCACCTCTTTCCTACCCTCATACCTTAGTTTAAACTCCCAGTGTATCGCAGTGTGTCTGCAATGCGCTTATATGCTGAAAATCCCGCCCAATTTTAAACCACACAACGCTCGTGTTCTATATATTTGTATTTTTAATTCCCAGTATAAATAAATATTATAAAGTATGTGTATGTACACGTAAAAGAGATTTGTTTCAAAAGTAGGTTATATAGGTCATAATTGTACTAACACTGTGATATATTTATTTTCAAAACCTTAGGTAAAATAATAATTTGTTGTTTAAAATTATTCCTGTTTAAATCTATTTATAAAAAGATGTTGCATTCGTAATATTTGTTTTAGTTTAAAATAAAATTATATTTGTCCCATAAATAGATTTAAACATTGAAATTAAAAGTAAAATAATTTTGTTTTAGATTTTAAAATCACTCCACATATTTTCTGTTTAAAATAAATGAGGCTTGGTAAGAAACAATAGTTTAATTAATGTTCTAGGAGCTTATCTAGAAATACAGCAGATTTCCACTTAAGGTAATTCTTTTTTTAATTAGCAAAAGTTTTTTTTTATTAAATCAAAGTTTTAATCCGAATGTCTACAGAGAAATTAACAATAGAAATTAATTAAAATTTTGTTGAATTCCTTTGGACATTTGCAGCTTGATAAGATAGCTAATTTTGGTATATTTTGTAATGCTCCAGGGAAGTCTTTATTGTGCAGTTCTGCTATATATAGAAGGGTTTTCTTTTGTTCATTTCATTCTGATTTTTCTGATATTTCTGGGCATTCTGATTATAATTTTATGAGCTTTCTGATTTATCCTGATTATTTTATTATTATTGGTTTGCTAGTAGCCTGCAAGTTTAAATATTTGAAGCCGAGTTTTCATCTTCAAATAGACTTTACTGTTTTCTAAAAGATTGCATTTAAAGTTCTGAAATCCCAGGAGAATTAAGTAGAGCTGGCAAGAAGGCTATTTTTTTTCGGAAATGGCCATCTGCTGCACATCAATGCCATCTGATGCCTTCATGTAAGAAGCCCTAAAACTGCCACCACTGCTAAAAATGTGAACTGTAACTGGAATTTGCTCCAAAGTCTTATGAATGCTGCTACCGTCAAGCTGGAAAAGTCTCCACCTGAAATTACCTGCAAATGCTTACTCTGACAAGGTAACCCAAAATTAACCCAAGAGCTCTTGTGATCGTATATTCCTATTACTAAGCTATAGCCAATTCGCTGGTTTTTATTTTACTTTACCTTATAATTCTGTTTTTTTTCTTTAAATGCTGTAATTTAATAAGTATTTCTATCACTATACTTGGGTTAATATTTTGTATTTTAATCTATTTTTCTTTTATTATGATAGTGTGCCAATATAATCATCAACTGAGCGAATTATTCCTTTTTTTTATTTAAATCAAGATGTCACCATTAAGGCATTTTAAATTATAAGTTTTGTCCCATTTCATTATCTGGTTGAATTGCTCATTCGATGGCTATCTTACTCTTATTCAAATGTATAATAATTTTGTTGTTAAAACTCCACATGCTTATTGGGTTTTAACAAATGAATTATGTGTGAGGTCAATGAGTAAATATTTAACAAATGCATGATTGTGTAATTAATTTATATCTATATATTTTCTTTTAAACCCCACAATCAGGCATTCCCCATTTTTAAAATGTTTTATTGTTCTGCTGAATTTCCAAGCTTATAATTTTGAGGTCAAGAATGGGCGGACTTTCTTAAAATAAATATTTGGGAAATTGATTAGGCATTTTTTAAGCTAAATGAATCCTTTTAAAATATTTTATATACTTTATTCGAGTGTTCCTAGTTGGTGTATTGGGTGTCTTGAGATCGCTTTGCTCATCCTAAGAACTTTAAATGGATAAGACCATTTTCCCTTTACTTTTTGCATTTCCCAAGCAGAGTGTGTACTCAAATTGTCACACCTGGAAAGTCTACACAGTTGTCACCCAGTTTCTAAGATTGGGACTAGTCCAGATTTTGGCTGCCTGTAACACCACTTCCTATGGATTTATGGCAAAATGCCTTCCCATATTTTCTTCACTTTTTATATAATTATTTATTTGCAAAGTTCCAGTGGTTTAAACATATCACACCCTCCATCCTTTACAGAAACTCCTCACTAGCACCACTGACCCCCGAATAATTATTTTTATAAATATAAATACCTTAATCACAGCCCCACCTTATAGCTTAACAAGCATTAGTCCATTCTATTCTTGAATTCAAGAAATATTATACTTAACTTTAATGTTGCCAAATATTTTATTCAACTATTTCTGATTTACTCAAAGCACTTCGCATATCTTCACAAACTCTTAGGCACATTATCATAATATTATATTAGCCTGAGATATAGAGAATGCATTACCCACCTGTAAATGTAAATCGCCATTAATATTGTTTTAAATACAATCTTAGCAAATGTTGCTGTCTAACATATGCAGAGAGTGTGTGTATTATATATATTTTGATATTTTAATAAATCTTTTAAATCTACTAACTTTTGATTCTTTATTTTCTTGATCCATATCACTATCTTGGTCTATATATTTTATACATCTTTTTTGTACCATCTATAGATGTTAGTTAGCAAATCCAAGCTTATATCATAGTATAGAGTCTCATTGTTTCTCCCTGACCACCAGACACCGATAAAGGGATACATTATTAGGAGCATCAGATACATTATCACATAGGTGGCACTGTGGAATTTAGACTTTAGATTCGAACCTAGGATATCTAGAAGACAACCCCTCCTAGAGTATTCAGTTTCATGTTTGGGGTTTAAATTCTGCAGGGTGTTAGTGAGATAGACAAATCTGACCATTACAATATATATATATAAGTCATATTTTGCGGGTTCATCTGTGTTAAAAAAAATTTAAATATTGATATTGATAGCCCTCTCATTCCATACTATAGTTTCGGGTCATAAAATTGATTTTTCTAGTACCAGGATCATATCCAGATGTGATAATATCTACCAGTGCAAAATTAGAGAAGCCATTGAGATAATTAAAAGGCCAGATTGTATCAATAAGCAAGATGATACATGCAAACTTCCTCCTACTTGGAAAGATTTTTTTAAAACATTCTTAAATTTAACATTTTTGCTATTGGTGGGACTTTAACATTTATTCGAATCAGTGATTGTAGCACCTCTACAACCATCTTTCTACCTTTTATTACCCAGTGGATGACTTGTGTGATCAAGTCGAAATGTCGGAATATCAATATTTAAATTTTTTTTAACACGGATGAACCTGCAAAATATGTCTTTTATACATGCAACCTGTGAAAATCTTCATTTCAATATATATATATATATATATATGTGTGTGTGTTGTGTTGGGCACTCTAAAAGTGCCATGCACAAAATGGCTGTAAGTAAAGCTATGGCTCAGTTATATTAAACAAAACTTTTAAATAACATAGCTATGATAAACAGTATAAAATGGATGAAGTTGGTCTATGTGTAGTAGAAGAAACCATGGTTGTGTAAGGATTTTGGTAAAATTTTGGATTTTATTTAGTATTGTATTTTTTTATAGTTTGCATTTTTATTTTTTAGTAGTATAGTGTTAGGCAGTTTTTGGTTTTATATATATATATATATATATATATATATATATATATATATATATATATATATATATATATATATATATATATATATATATATATATATATATATATATATATATATATATATAGGTTTTTACTAAGTGAATATAGTCTATCAGAGCACCACTAGGTTAGGTAAACCTAACAAAGTTATATTCTATACCTGTTTATAGATGTACCTGTTTTGAACTTATTTGGTACCTTATTTATAACCAGATAAAGGATTTTGGATTTTAGAATCATATCACATTTGTACTAACATTAAGAAAGATAAAAAACATACTTATGCTTTAGTAGTGCATATAAAATTTATCAGACTAAATTATTACTTTGATTTTAATATCATAAATGCATTGCAACCTTCTCATACTGCTTGCTAGCTCCTACCAAACACTCTAGGTTTATGGTGGTAATTCACTCACCCTTGAATGATGTTTGATGATGGGGATGGTGGTTATTATCTTATGATGACTCACAAATGATAAACAAACACAGGGAAAACCATTATTTGTCTATGGCCATTAAACACATTTATCTAGATCATTGACTAAAACGTGATGATGGTGATGATGATGATAATAATGATACTTTCAGACACAGTTTTAAAAAACTAATACCTAACATAAAACTTAGCTTTTATAAATTCATAATTATTTGCCTAGTTTTATTATATTTAAATTGGAACTTAACCATTAATATTTAAAAACTGTGATGATGAATGATCATAATTAATAAGGCAAAGAATGCTCTTAATCAAGATATATGGCTCTTTTAATATAGCAAATTAACATTTAATATGGCTAATAAGTTATACATAATATTTAAAGATATATATATATATAAATTTATATAAATAAATATTTATGATATATATATATATAAATTTATATAAAAAATATTGATGAGTTGTCTATATTTAAATCCTAATATTAATGATACCACAATCTTCCCCCTTTCCCGTTAATGACAGTATCCAATGTTTATATCATAGTATAATGTTTTGTGTCAATTTGGATAGTGAATAACTAAAAATTATATCCAAACTAGAAATATTTTATTAAAATAAACACTTTTCACACACATACTTTTGTAACCTTATAAATTTAAACATAACATGTAAAACAAAATAATTAATTAGAAAAAAAGGTTAGTCCAATTCTAGAGAAGTAAAAGTGTTTACAGAAATAAGCTTTAAATTACCTATCTCCCCCTCTGACCAATTGAGGTTACCAATCCTGATTTTAACAAATCTAGTTCTCCCAATACTACCTTTCTACCATTTCTAACATTCAGGCTCCACAGCTATACATGTGGCAAGTATTACTACATGTGTGTATGTGTTGATACTTATTATGAATAAAATATTATTAATAAAAAAACTTTTTAACATATAAATAACATATTTCATGATTTAAATTAATATATACAATAATACATTTCCACCAAATAAAACACATCGATAAGTGGATATGTATTATAATTTCACAATACATAATATTATTAGTAAAGCAATAGCTATTATTACTGAAACTTCTTTTTTTTAATTTTGGTTTTAAGGTTCATAGTTAAAAAAAAATAAAGAATTTGTTATTAAAAGTTTTGTTAATAGTCACTGATATATATCATATTCATATATATATATTAATAGTCACTGATATAATCATATTCATATATATATATTGTAACCGGGCCCGTATACAACCCTTTTATTACTTCAGTTGTAACAATTTCCTGATGAGCATGTTGCAGAAAGGAACTATCGATTGGCATTCCCCAATGCAGATGTTAACCCTCCCTTCAACAATATTCCCTGCTCATCAGAGAATGTAGCACCATAGAGACTGGCATCTAGACATTTCTATGTTTGGTTTTCCAAATGGCACCACTAGAGTTTCATCTCACTACAACCTGACTTAGCTAGGTCTAGTTATGCCAGACATAGCTCAGGAGGCGTGAGATTCTCATGAACAAGTGCACTGAATGATGAGTGATGCAATAACAAAAAAATAGAATTGAACAACTGGATAATTAAAATTAAGTTTAGGTAACAACAATTTCATTTAACAAATTCATTTGCAAGTGATTCTAACAAAGTTCATTCATATCCATGTGATGACTCATTTTAGTTCATTTCTGAAAAGGTTAGAAGCAGTTTGTTGATCAAAAGTTCATTTACAAGTCATTCTAATAAAGTTCATCCTTCATTTCAAATGAAGGCTCAATTTGATTTATCTTAGGTAAAGAATTCAAAGGGTCTTTTATCTAGTAGACATCTACCAATACTGCATGAATATTTTTCCACTCTTTATTCCATATCTGTACATCCTTTTTAGGCAGATAAATAGGTAAGATGAGCTATTCCAGATCTGTAAGGTTTCTATAATTCAGTCAAGTATCAATGTACATTGGTGCTCATAAGTTTCATTATTTTCTTTGTATACAATCAAGATTCATGTAAGCATTTGTAATTTTTATAGTACTTCATTATTTTATTTTATTTATCAAACAAGTAATGTAAACAATTCTTGGTTTGTGGATTATCCATAGTCCAGTCAGTGTAAATGTGCATCTATGTGCATAAGTTTCATTACTTTCTTCACATAATACCAATATGCAGGTAAGCATTTATGATCCATGTAGTCTTTCATTATTTTATTTTATTTATCAAACAAGTAATGTAAACAATTCTTGGTTTGTGGATTATCCATATTCCAGTCAGTGTAAATGTGCATATATGTGCATAAGTTTCATTACTTTCTTCACATAATATCAATATGCAGGTAAGCATTTATAATTCATATAGTCTTTCATTATTTTATTTATATACCATCAAGATGCATGTAAGTATTTGTAATTTTTATTTAGTGATATAGCATAATCATTATTATTTGGTCTGCCACAGATGTGTATTTCTTCATATAAGTTGATCAGCAGCTGCATTTATTTATTAGCCAGTTAGAGTTATATGTAATAGCTTGACTCTTCTAGGTATATTTATTTGTAAATCTATAATATCAATCTTTATAAGTATTCATTTTTTAGTTTATTTTAATTCAAATGTATCTGTAGAGAAGTCAATCCTTATTAAAAATGCATTTTGATTATAGGTATTTTAGTATTTATAATTTATCTTTAATAAAACATATTTCCATAGCTAAATTTATTCATAATTTTCTTTTTCTTTTTTAAGAAAGATGTTTTGTTTTACCTTTTATAAACATATATAAATATTGATTAAAATGCCTTTTTGATTGACATTTAAGACATCTAGCATTTACAATTTATTATTAATAAACATATTTTTACATAGCTATTTTTATTCATATTTTTTTTATTTTCTAAGAAAGACATTTTGTTTGTCTTTTATAAACCCATATAAGTATTAACTATTTATAAAATTGCTACCTTCCTGATATCCACTTTGTCCCATCAAAAAGGGGGCCTTTTTATTTCAGCTTGGCTTTCCATGATGTCTATCTACCCAGGAAAATCTTGGAAAATCATGGCTTGATGAAGAAATGCTGTTGGTTTAGCCTTCCATTGTTATAATTTCCTTAATAATGTTTTCTTTTTCCATTATTAACAGTGGTTCTTTAACTGCTCTTAATATCTTTTTAAAACTAAAATCTTTTTTTAAAATTCTTCTTTAACATCTACTTGAAAAATATCTCTTTGAAAAAAAATAACTATTTGATCTCGTAAAAAAACTCTCTTTGAAAAAACTTTTTCAAAATTTGCTCTGACTTGCAACTCGACTATATATATTCTGATTCTTGGATTGATTAAGCAGCCTATCCCAATGTACCTGGTTTGATATCTTTTTAAGGATTGGACAATCTACTTTTAGCAGGATAGATAACAGATTATAAGCATTAGTTCATGTTTTCCAATTTATTAAGACTGCCTCAAGCTATTATCACACTTTATTCAAAAACATCATTCCAAAAATTAAAAATGTAATATTTTTAATAAATGCCAGCTTTAAATAAATGCAGGTGATATATTTAAATTATATTGTAATTTAAAATTATAAAATCAATAATGATTTATCTTTATTATTTTCTTTTCTCAATTATAGAAAATAATGATTTTCTTGTAACGTAGTAAACTAAACTTTTTGCTATATTTTTCTAGAAAAAATATGATTGACTTTTTTATACATCTGCTGTTTTTTAAGGTGGGAGGGTGAAATAGTTTTTAGAATACACACACATGTGAAACAGCATGCTTGTTTCAATATATATAAAATTAAAATTCATAATACCAGTCCTTCTTTTACTTTCTTGAGGCATGCACTTTCCAAGAACTCAATTTCATCTTGTTGAATGTTTATAAATTTGGCAGCAGCCACAAACACTAATCTGTAACATGTGTATATTTACCAATTACAATGGTTTACAAGAACAGTCCTATTCTTTTTTGTCTTGGGCTTGCAATTATTTTACTGTGATGATGATGGTGAAATTACTTGCTTCCATAGGAACCATTTGATATTGGAATTATTTCTTCATTTCTTTTAGCATACTTATTTATAGTAAACCACAGATATCTGCTGTATTTCTTATATGTATAATTTCTGCTGGAGTTTAAACTCAGTCAATGGCATAACTGAACTAGCATGATTTGACACATTTTAACATTCTACTTATTTTTATTTTAGATTTAAAATATAGGTGAGCAATAAGTTTCTTCTATTTAAAACATAGGTGAGCAATCAGTTTCTTCTATCTTATTTTGCACAATCAGTCACAAGGTGTGAAATACTTTTGACTCAAACTCTTCAGGTGTGCATTGATTAATGGATGGCTGGATTGCCACAAACAAATATATATATATTTATTTGATATATATATATATATATATATATATATATATATATCACTTAGCCTGCCATTAGGCTGATTTTTATTAGGGAAACCATCTAATTAAAATCAACAATCTATTTTAAATTTACTGTTCCTAAGAAAACCAAACTAATATGATTTCTTAGTAATTAACTAGTTGACTGGTCTGGAAGGAATTCATTACCTTAAGAGCATTCCCCTTTTTTTCTCAAGTCTAGCCTCATAAACTTGATCTTTTTCAATTAGCTCTGAAAAAAGAATAACAGTTGGACTGGTCAACTGAAATTCTACTCTTATTATACTAATTAGCATATAATATAATTCTTTACAACAATAGAGTTCTTCATAAGAAATCATAAAATAATTTTAACAAAAATCTTTCTTTCAATATATGTATAACTGTAAGTTTATTTAGGTAAAATAAAGGCACACACTCAGATATTCAGATATTCTGAAAAACCTGCCTCTCAAAAATTATCTGAATGATTTTACAAACTATAACTTAATATTCAAAACCAAATTATTAAAACTATTAGACTTAAATTATTGTTACAGAAAAAATAGCAGAATTTAGTAAATATAGAATAATTTTGAAGACATTTAATAATCAAAATCAGAAAATGACTAACTGAATAGTTTGCATCCACAGACGACTGTTTATATATTTTTTATTTTTAACTTTTAAAGATAACTATTAAATAATTCAAGGTATATATTACTCGTTTGGTTTTATCAATAAAAAACAAAGAGCATAAATATTTTCCCCCACTCTCTTTCTGTTCTAGGCTTATGGGAACTTGATCATGTAGAATTTAAAATTGGGTGAGCTTCCCTTTCTATACTTCCCTTTCTATACAAGAAAATGTAATGAAGATTTTTTTGTTTTTATTTTAATCACGTTATTGCAATTTAGCCACAGGCTAAATTGGAATGGGCACAATCTATATGTTGCTTATGAGAAAAATATATTTTGATTTTATAATAATTTCTCAAAAATTGAAGCCCAAGCTTATATTATTAAGTTTATTATGAATAGCAAATAATATATGTACAAATAATTCGATTTAAAATTACAAGTGTTTATTTTTTTTAATACATGAATATATTCTGTTAATCAAGTAATATTTTTTATCAACTGAATAATGTCTCCTCACACAAAGTGTTATCTGCAAATAAAAAAATGTTGTTAAATTACACTACTAATTAAATAGGTAAATGATAATTTATATAAATATGTATTTATACATATAAAAAATACAGAAAGACTAATAGTTAAGTGATATAAATCTGTTAACATGTTGATGTATTTATATATTAGAAATATCCCTCAATTTCATATATATATATATATATATATATATATATATGAAAATATATTCTTCACACTTATATATATATATATATGAAAAATAAACTCTTCACACTTGTACTCTAAAATAGATATGCAAACTTCTGTTAATAAATATTTAAAAGATATGAGACTAGTCCTCTTCCACAGTAATTTGTATGTGCATAAATCAGTATAGATAGATAGATAGATAGATAGATAGATAGATAGATAGATAGATAGATAGATAGATAGATAGATAGATAGATAGATAGATAGATAGATAGATAGATAGATAGATAGATAGATAGATAGATAGGTAGGTAGGTAGGTAGGTAGGTAGGTAGGTAGGTAGGTAGGTAGGTAGGTAGGTAGGTAGGTAGGTAGGTAGGTAGGTAGGTAGGTAGGTAGGTAGGTAGGTAGGTAGGTAGGTAGGTAGGTAGGTAGGTAGGTAGGTAGGTAGGTAGGTAGGTAGGTAGGTAGGTAGGTAGGTAGGTAGGTAGGTAGGTAGGTAGGTAGGTAGGTAGGTAGGCAGGCAGGCAGGCAGGCAGGCAGGCAGGCAGGCAGGCAGGCAGGCAGGCAGATAGACAGGCAGGCAGATAGACAGATAAATAGATAGACAGATACATATAGGTAGATAGATAGATAGAGATAGAAAGATAGATAGAGAGATAGATAGAGATAGATAGAGAGATAGACAGATAGAGAGATAGACAGATAGAGAAATAGAGAGATAGATAGATAGAGAGATAGACAGATAGACAGACCAACAGACAGACAGACCGACCGACAGACAGACCGACTGACAGACAGACCGACAGACAGACCGACCGACAGACAGACCGACTGACAGACAGACAGACCGACCGACAGGCAGACCGACAGACAGATAGACAGACAGACAAATAGCCAAACAGACAGATAGATAGACAGACAGATAGACAGATAGATAGACAGACAGATAGATAGATAGATAGATAGATAGATAGATAGATAGATAGATAGATAGATAGATAGATAGATAGATAGATAGATAGATAGATAGATAGATAGATAGATAGATAGATAGATAGATAGATAGATAGATAGAGAGAGAGATAGAGAGAGATAGATAGATAGAGAGAGATAGAGAAGAGAGAGAGAGATAGATAGAGATAGATGGATGGATGGATAGATAGATAGATAGATAGATAGATAGATAGATAGATAGATAGATAGATAGATAGATAGATAGATAGATAGATAGATAGATAGATGGATGGATGGATAGATGGATAGATAGGTGGGTGGATGGACAGACGGACAGACAGACAGACAGACAGACAGATAGATAGATAGATAGATAGATAGATAGATAGATAGATAGATAGACAGATAGATAGATAGATAGATAGATAGATAGATAGATAGATAGATAGATAGATAGATAGATAGATGTGTATAGCTTCACAATAAGATATTAAAAATATGAGGGCAAAAAATAAAATTAGCTGATGATTATAATTAAATGATCAATATTTTTTTAAGTTGCTCATGATATAATAGTAGCATTTAATGGTACTATGTTTGTGCATGCATAGATAAACAACCAAATAATTTAATAATATACCAATACATATAGAATAAGCACAAATATAATTTGAGATATGACTTATTTTTAGACATGGTAGACATCACACCTAATCCATAACATGCACCTAGTTATGCATTCCTTATATTTTAAGTTACAGAATTCAGTGTAAACATTTAACTTTTTCAATTTATTTAAATGCAAGTTCAATATGAAAATCAATAATGACATAAATATGTAAAGAATTATATTTCATTAATTAACATGTATGCATTATATTACAGTCTTTAAAAAAAAACATCAAGCTATATAAAATAAATGTCTTGTTTACATATGTTTAATTTACTAAGAATGACGTATCGAAAAGTAATTTAAAGTGATCAATTAACAACTTCACACTCTCATTTTCAAACACTTAAGATTTTCCCATATATATATAGGTTTGGGTCGAAAAGTTAGATGGATTCATTCTATCTTTTCCCAAATACATTATCTTGTGTTTAAAAAAGTGGGAGTATTCATTTATATAGTGACATCTACAAAGCTCATGTGCATTAGCTTATTGGCTTATTGGTATTACAGTTTATATATATAAAAAAAACATCGCACTATATAAAATAAATGTCTTGTTTAAATATATATATATATATTTCCATAGATTAAAATATTTTTGATGAATACTTATAAATATGATAAATATTAAACCGATTTATGTAGTATTAAACTTTATCAAAATAAATAAAACTACAAAAAAAGATAAAAAATTATTTAAAAAGAAGAAGGGATGGGTTACACACAGCCAGGATGTTTTTCTCATCCTGATTTTTTTTTACATGCTGAAAAAAATTAAAAAAAAAAATTATTTACATAAATGGATTAAAAAAATAAAAAATGAAATGTATTAAAATTTTATTTTTTTCAATTTTCATACTATTTTATTATGTGATGAAAAAAGGTGTGCAATGTGCTAATGATCAGAAAAAATATAAAACATTTTAAAACCTTGCCACTCTATTGTCCTTTTATTTTAACAACTATATATATATATATAATTATCGGAAATCTGAAGAAATGTTTTTGTTTTTTTTTACTTTTTAGCAAATTGTAATTGTATTTTTATTTTTAGTGCATTTACAGGAATAAAAGTGTTTCTTTAAAATTATATATATATATATATATTGTACCCTTTTCATTAGAGCAAAATGTGTTAAAAGGCTTTTTTTTAAAAAAAAAAAAAAATTAAAATAATTATAAGTTTTATCATTATCATAATAATGTTTATAGGGACATAAAATTTGTTCATATGAATTTATAAGTAGTTAAAGAATATATAAAAGCTATTTTAAACATTTAAATTGTAGAATAAAAAGCATAATAAGTTAATATTGTATGGAAGGAATATATGGTCATAGTTATAAATAAAAAATGCATCGAACAGCTTGTTAAACAAGCATTGGAAACCATTAATTTTAATATAATGTTTAATATTCAAATAATCTATTAAATTTATCGTTTAAATTATGTTTAAATTATATAAAATTATTTATTAAAGTTTTAATTTTTCATCATCATCATCAACCATTATCAATCCACTGCAGGATAAAGGTCTCTCCAAGTTTAATCCATCTTCTCCGATCTTTAGCTTCTCTTCTCCACATCACCCCTGCACACTTTCTTATTTTATCCATCCGTCTCGCATGTGGTCTCTTTCTGGGTCTTTTACAATCTCTTGGAATCCAGTTTAAAATTGCAATTGTCCATCTATTATCATCTCTTCTAGCAATATGTCCAGCCCAACTTCACTTCAGTCTTTTAATTTTTTTTATAGTGTATTATATATTTTAATTTTAGTAATGTTAAAAAAGTCAAAATGTATTATTCCAAATTTTTATTATTGTATTTAATATTTTTCTTTAATATAATATTCTTGCAATTAAATATTTATTCAGTTAATTTCAGACAGTAAATTAAAAAATTGCAACATTTGTCTTGAATAAACAGGTCACATGATTGATATGTGTGTGCGATGCTTCAAAGTTTTTTAAGAGAAAGTTTTTAATTACTCTATAAAATTGTTAATAAAATTGAGGCATTTGTACATGATAAAAATAAATAGAGAATATTATTTAATTAGTTTTAAAAAATATTTTAAATTGGTAAAGATAAACTAAAAATGGATACATTTTTATTAAATATTTGTTAAATTTGTGAAGAATTATTAAAATATGTCATTTTAAAATATTTGGTTGGTTTAATATAATTATAAAATTAATTGAGAATTAAACATTTCTTATGGTATTAAATTAAAATGATGGCTCATAACTTTATTTCTGATTTTTTAAATTTATAATTGACAAATATGTAAATGAAGTTACAATTATGTGATGAATCAACCAATCAAAAATTGTTTTTTTTTTTTTTTAAAGCAGGTATAAAACTATGTTAATAAAATTATTAGTAGTCTGATAAATTGTTTGATAGTTAATCTTTTAGTTAACCTTATGGTTCGTCTTATTATTTTAAAATTATTATTTTTTGAAGTAGTAACAGTTTGTTAATCTTCAAGTATTTTAAAGTTTTAATATAATATTCTTCCATAAAAGTAAACAAAAAAAGATTAAATTGATATTTAGTATAACTAAATATGTGCGAATAACTTGATAAATTTTCTGCCAGTCACTATTTAGAAGCTTAATTAGAATTTAATAATAAATCATGGAACATAAACTTATTGCTGTTATTATGGGAAGATTTGAGAGAAAAGACCGAATAATTATTAAAGCACAATTTTTCCCAGTGCTATATAAAAATTTATTTTATTTTTTTGCAGAATATTTCAAAATTGCACACAGATGTTATTTAGAAGTATATGCTATATAATGGACATGTCTGTAATTATACATTTTAAGACTTTTGAACAATATAATTCAAGGAAAAACTATCAGAAAAGATTAAAGGATAAGTTATGCGTTAATTCCATGACATATTTGAGATGAGGATATAAAATCTCTCGTATTCTCTCTTAAATCTTTTTAATATTTTATTGACATTATTTTTTAAAAAGAGTCATGATATTTTAAAGGGAAAAAAGATATCCATTATAAAGGACATAATTTTAATGAAAGTTATGTTGAAGAAACAAATATTGGTATATATATTTAAAAACTTGCGTTTTAAGTACTATAATTATTTATTTTTTTTAAAAAAGACGAAAAAATGGATAATAAATATATGATGTTGTTATATTGAAAATAAGTAACTTTTGTATTAAAATCTGGATTCATCTATTTATTTTTTATGTGCTTATTGAAATACATATGTTGGAAATGGAGAGACATCAGTGTTTTATCCTAGGATTACATGCTATTGAATCTAACTACAAGTGATGCATCTGTTCCCGAATAAACTGAAACATGGAAGGAAACAACTTACGTTTTTAAAAATGGATTTTGAAACAACTATTGGATAAATGATGCTCATTCTTAAAAGATTTACATATAAACTACTGCATTTTATATCTTTATCAAATGGATTAACATTATTTTCCAAGATTTCTGCAGATATTTAAAAGTCGATTTAATATTTCATTATTATTATTGTGTTTTTGTTTTACACGCCAAGGGAAGGAAGAGCTGGAAGAAAAAAAAACGCTTTCAATGGTGTTTGTTGCATGACAACAACAACTCCTTAGTTTATTGACTAAATTTATTATATAAGATATTTATGAAGAGAAATAGAAACTATAAGTTTTATTATTATTTATTTAAAATATACTAACAATTAGAATTTTAATTTAGTTATAAGATGTAATAAAGGTTACATTTTTTGATATTTTTGAATCCTAACAATATTAATATATTTTAAAAAATCCCTTAACAATTTTTCTTAAATTTTTTGAAAAAATATTTTTTTAAAGTGCATTAGTTTATACTGAATGTAGTATGAATGGTATTTTAATTTTTAGATTTTATGTAAAATTGGACCAGAAAACTGCAAAAGATGTGATTTACAAATAATAAAATCACATTAGGTAATTAAAATTATTATTTTATACAATGAGTATTTTTCTTGAAGTTGCTTAGAGGTTTAAAGATATTTATCTTGTTATATAAATAAATGAACATATGAATGTGTGAGTTAATAACACATGTAGATTTTTTATTTAAGAGATATAAGCTATGAAAAATATGCTATATATTGTGCCCTTGTCTGTAGGTCATAGGTAGGGTAGAAAGGTCAATTATTAAAAAATTTTAAATTTTAAGTTATATTTGTAAGAGATATAAATAATAATGGGATAAGTAGATTTTATAATACAATTTAAAGCTGAAAATACCTGGTAGGTAACAGTGTAATAAATTATTTAAAAGAAAACAGTTAAATAAAGCTTAAATATCATTGCTGATGGTTGTGAAAGCTGGCCATATAAAATAATACAGCTATAGATAGTTAAAAGTATATCAATTATTTAGTATAATATCTAAAAAACTAATAAATTAAATAAATGAAATGTAATGTTATAATTGTATTTAAAAATCAAAATTAATAGATTGTGTTTTGAAATAAACTGTGGGATGGTGAGAATTATATTTAGTTCTACATTTTAAAATTATTTTCTAAATTTTTTATAAAATATATCAATTTTGGTAATTTAAACCAAGACGTAAATAAAAATCATTTGATAAAAGTTAGTAAACACGTGACCGTATATTACATGCCTTCACACACACTCTTGTTAAAATAATAATAAACTGTGTGAATTTAAAACTAGATATAATTGCCATCGATCTTTAAAGTGAAAGTTAAAAATATTAAATATTGTTTTAATAATTATTTTAAAACTTAGATCATTTTTTTTATATAAAACTATAATTGAATTTAAAAAATATTGGTATAAATATTCCAGACATTACGTCATCAATTCTTAACTTTAAACATCCATTCTGTTATCAAAATAAAATGAATAAATTGTTCGCGCTAAAATAAATATTAACCAATCAAAGGATGTAAAATTAACAGACAAAAATCTAAGAATTATACAGAGCGGGAGAAGTAATGTGTAAGTGAGAGAGAAAGTAACAAATTTTTATGGCTGATTAACATCGTAGCTGAACAGTAATATAAATTTATAATTTCGGATTTATTCTAAAAGTTATTCTGTAACATATAATATATTTTTGACTACAGAGATATGGATTGCTAATTTTAAGTTTATCTTACCAGGAAATTTATTCAAATTTAACCAGAAAGCCTACAGTAACATGGAAGTACAAGAAAAAATATTTAAAGTGATTGCTGAAAGAAAATAATTGGAAATCATCTTAATGCCACCTTAGTTGTACTCAACCTGAAACTTAATCTTATAACTGAAAGGAATACAATTGGGACGATATGTGAAAATCTGAAAGAGAAGCTGCTGGTCGTCAAGAACAATTTATGACGATAAATTTACAGGGCTATCTTAAAACTAAGTTATACTTCTCTATGAACAAAATTTTAATATGCGTTCTAGTATCAAGAAAAATAACGATGGAGAAAGAATGTTTATTTTGTAAAGAAAACATTATTAAAACTATAATTCCAGAATGTTAGAATAAAGAAAAAAGTTAAAGACTAATATGAAAGTGCTATACGTATTATGGAAAGGAATGGAAAACTTTATATAGTCAGAGAAAAAAATATTATAACATACTAAATGGAGAAAATACTTGATGGAAACAAAATATAAGATTAAATGACTAAATAAAAAATGGATACATGGAAACCGAAATTTTATTGAAGATTTTAAAAAAGTCCGTACAAGATGCATCGGGGGAAACCAGACGCGCGGGAAAAAGCTAGCAGACTATGTTAAAGGAGATATCAAGAATTAATAAGTGTATAAAATATTGAGAAAACTAAGGATCATCATCGATGAAGATTATTAAACAGAGTTATTTTTTTATAGAACATTAAGTGACTGAAAGAGAAAATAAAGTATATATTTTTTTTTTTTTAGCTTTACTATGAACAATTTTCAAGCAAGTTCGACAAAGCAGTATCGTAAATATAATTTAATATTTTTATTTGATTGTATTTAAAATATAAAAATTCTATATTAGCTTAGGGAAACATATAAACATGAATTTAAGAATTATGAGATTTAAATATAATAGCTTAATAGAATGATAGAAATATTATTATAAAAATAAAATGTATGTATGGAAGTTTTAAATATCTACAAGAAGTAATGGAATGGTGAAGCCTTCAGAATACGATCAAGAAGATAGAGATCGTTTTGGTAATTGTGATATTATTGATAATGCATAATGTAATTTTTTTTAGGTCATCTATTTATGAAGAATGATGTATGAAAGTTTTTTAATTATAAGTACACATTTTATCCAACATTAAAACATATATTTGAGATAGTAGTAATTTTAAAGGTGCATGCAATAAATTGTTTTAAAAATATAATTAATAATAAGTATCATAATAATTATGTGATTCTTTTGAACTTTTATGTTGCAAAATATTCATGATGATTTTAAAATAGTTGGTATATTATAAATATACGAGATAAGTAGTAAAAGATTTTCTTAAGAATAGCTGTATAGTTTGAACTAAAAAATGAATTTTATTATTGTTAGAAATGTAGACAGAAATTTGTCGATGTATTGCATAGATAAATCTAGAGAAATAAAATCGGATAGTGACTTGGTAGTACTGGTGTAGAGGAAACCAAGATGATGTTTTTTGCCAAGAAATAAGAAAAATCAAATATTTGGATCATAGTATTTTGTGTGATTTCAGTATAGCTAACTAAGTCCTATCACTGAACACATATATTTTGGACAGTGTTTTTTTTACGTATTTTTGAAACTTTTTGATGTTATATAAAGCTGAAGGAATAGCTTTAGCATCACTCCTATAGTAGAGGTGGATAGACAGATAAAGGTCACTCCTCTATGGTGTTCTTTAAATTCACTGTGCCATCATTGTCAAGTTTTATGACGGATAATATTCTAGTATTTTTGATCCTGTGCATCTATTTTCGCTATCCTTGTTTTCATGAATATACATCGTCAGAAAGATATTTTTATAGAAATAATACATAAAATAGAAATGAAGCTAGGTTGTCGTTATGTAAGAATAGTTTATTTACTAGAATGAGTTAGAATTGTTATTTTAAAAGTGAAAGTATAAATGTCATAAAGAGATGAAGAATCATATGATATAGTTTTAAAAAGTAATTCTGAAATGAATATAAGATTTTAAAGGAAAAATCTAAACAAAGTTTTTTTAAAGTAATAATAAAATTTTAATATTTTATATGATATTTAAAAATAGAGATTGCATGTTGGTTGAAAAATGATTCAATAATGTGTAACAGATATATGTATTTGTGCATGGTATGTTAATGATTGTAGTTACCATACGAAGCAAAGGCTTGGATAAGTATTTGATTAATAATTATTGTATAGTCAATAATAAAACGGAACATGAAAATGTAAAAGAAGGTTTTGAATCTATAGAATTCCATACGAATAATAGAAAAATAGAATTTTATGATTTTGTATAATTTTTACTACGAAGGTAAAAATTTTTGTAAAAATATAATTTTAAAATTAATAGAGATATAAAGTATTAATGATAATTATTGATAGATACATTTTTGTAACAAGCTAAACTAAAATCAGATATCTAATAATAATAATACTGTATAAGAGTTAAAAATAAAATAAGTAGGAATTTAATGTTAAGAGATAAACTAGTAAAGTAATTTTGTAACAGGAAAGTAGGGATATCCGATGTACATAATGTAAATATTGTTATTTGTATAATTATTAATAAACTATGTTGTAAATTTATTTGTAAGCTTCGTGTCTTAGTTATATTTCTCCACATAGAATGCATGATATCGCAATACACATTTATAATTGCAACAGACATATAATTTTGCACAAAGTAGATATAATATAATTTTTGAAAATTTATTTGTATGATAAAATTAAAGGATTATAATTATATCGTTTATTGGTCATAAGTTGGTTGCCACAATATTAAAATAAATTATATGCTAATATTACAACACGTATTTTGATTGTCAGATTATTAAATACTACCACGAACGTAATATTTATTTATTTATTTCATTTAAGAAGAAATAGGATTACATTATACTATTATTATCATTATTCTTATTTATTATTGTTAGTTGTTACGTAGTGAATTTATGACATAAAATTCCCTTCTCATAGTTTACTACCGTAATTTAAATCAGTTTAAATGCAATTTATGAACCTGAGATTTATTTGATTTGATTTTATTTCATTTATTTTCTTAAATTATTTAATTGAGCTAGATTATTATTACAAAGAATAATAAGATATGATTATTATCTTAATTGTAATGAAAAGAGCTTGGAAAGTCATAAGAATACCATAAGTTGATTATTTAGTATAGTGTTCTTATGCCATTGGGATAGTATCATGTGGATATATCTCAATGTAGTCTGTCTCGCTCCCCGTGTCGTCACTCCATGTCTCATGAAAATAATAAATTTTTAATAATATAACTGTATTTATATTTTAAAGTTTAGAGCTAGTAGTAATCATTTTAATAAATTAATTTCATTCATTTTGTTTTGTTAAGACTGAGCTAGAGAGAACCCGGAATTTAAGTATATATAAATTTTATGGAGAGAGGCGACGGGGGAGGAGGGTACAATATATATATATATATATATATATATATATATATATATGCTATATATATATATTATAAAGTTTTTTATATCTTTATAGAATGTTCATAATTTTATATGATTCTTTGCTAGATAAACTATATGGTATTTATTTTCAAGACATGAATATTGAACAAATATTTTAAAATCATATCGTATTTGTATTTGAGGATAATTTTGTATGTGAAACATTTTCTTATAGTAGTTATGGTTTGATAAAGTGATACGTAATATTATTTATTATTTGGAAAATTTCTTAGTTATTTTAAGATGTTAAATGTCTAAATCTATTTTGAAATTTTAAATGGTAATGATAGGGGAGTAGAATAATGAAACTTTGAATGCTTATATAATAGTATGTATTAAGAAGATAGGATAATGAGCCTATATTATATCAAAGAAGTTATTATGCAAATACAGATAATGTACTTGTACTTGTTTTTTATTTCCATGGACAGTACTTTGATCTTTATATTTAATGATATGTAAGTGCTGAAAGAAAGCCAAGCCATTATTTTTAAGGGTATTAGCTGATGTCATACCTGTTGTTTCTTTACCATGATTTCCATATGAATTGTTGAATTATTTTATACTATTGAGTTTTTACTCTAGTTATTCCTTCATGTCCAATGCATTGTATCACTATCTGAATTTTATTTGTAAAAGATTGAGTAGTATAGCATTTTTGAAAGATGAATAATGGATAATTTTAGAAAAGATGATTTTTTTAGAAGAAGGCAAGATAGGTTTTGGTATTGTGAAAAATACAAATGATGTTAAATACATAATGTTAATGGTAAAATATGACAAAAGAATCATAATTTTTCTTAATATATTTGACATATTTTGGTGATAAAAGAATCATAAACTATTCATAACTTATATTTTTCAAATATTTTGATACCTTTGATTTTTCATAAATTGACAACATTTTTGATAAAGCAATGCATATTTTACAATGAAACATCAAATGGATTATATTACTGTATGATGAATGCTTATTTTTTATTTAAATTTTTATATTTGATTTTTTTAAATCATGAAACACCCATCTTAAAATTAGATAGTGTCAAGCAAATTTATTAATATAATTAATACATGAATGAACATTATTTTAAAATTTACTTTTCACTAGCATAGAATAAGCTAATACAATATTATAGGATAAATAATAGAATATTTTTGAATAATTAATGCATATGTAGTTCTAAAATTTAAAATTCATAAGCTGGAATAATGGCTTATTTATTAATGATTTTTTTGAAATTGTAAACTGTAATTTCAATCTTTCTTTTATTTTATTTTGTGTATTTTTTTTTTGTTTTAATTTTAATATAATATTTGTAAGGATTTGTTTTTAAGATTGTAAATATTTTTGTACATAATTGTTTTTAGTATAAAATAAATTTGTCAAAGTTATTGTTATAAACTTGTTGTCCATGTTATTATTGATCTACTTATCTCCAAGGAATCCAATTTTAGAGAATTCTGAGCTAAACATACTACATATTTTGCACATTATGATTTTAAAAGATATTATTTATTTAAACAATGTTAACTATTATTTAGAAAATCATATAAGATAAGATTATTTTGATCATAATTTATTATTGAAAAACACTGCCATATAATTGAATATATTTTTATTGCCATATATTGTCCAGATTATAGCTTAATTATAATATGCCACATGAGAAATGAAAGATGAGAAATGAGAAATAAAAGAATTATTATTATTATTATCATTACCACCGCCGCCGCCGCTGCCACCGCCACCACCACCACCACCACCACCACAATTATTATTATTATTATTATTATTATTATTATTATTATTATTATTATTATTATTATTATTATTATTATTATTATTATTATTATTATTATTATTATTATTATTATTATTATTATTATTATTATTATTATTATTATTATTATTATTATTATTATTATTATTATTATTATTATTATTATTATTATTATTATTATTATTATTATTATTATTATTATTATTATTATTATTATTATGTTTCAACAGTAAGCTTTATTTGTCTTAAAGGGTTACAAGAGTTTACATAGCTTGGATTGCTGTGTTTACATGGGCAATCCATAGTTGTAGGTTTACATATATAAAAATGGATTTATTGTTTTACACAGAATTGCAGGAATTTTAACATGCTGTGAATTAGTTACATGTTTTTACATAACTTGGATTGCTGTGGTTACATGAGGAATCCATAGATATAGGTTTACATATATAAAAGTTGATTTATTGATTTACATGAGATTACAAAAAATTGTCATGCTGTGGAGTAGTTACAAGGGTTTTTACTTGGCTTGGATTACCATGGTTTCATAAGCAATCCATAGGTGTAGGTTTATGTGTGTAAAAGTTTATTTATGCTGTGGATTAGTTAGAATGGTTTTACATAGCTTAGATTGCTGTGGTTACATGGGTAGTCTGTAGTTGTAGTTTTACACATGTAAAAGTTGTTTTATTGGTTTACACAAAATAGCATAAATTTTACATGGTCTGGTCTACAGTATCTACAGATGCAATCCAAGTTTAGTTCTATGTGGTTGAGTTGCCTTGGTAACATAGACAAGGACCAGAAATTTCTGGTGCATTTGAATATATGAGTATTGCAGAGGGGTGGGGTGGTACAGCTATGTTAGAATTGGTTGCAATTGTTAAGTTGAACTTTGTGGTAAGATGGTCGGACTCTGGGTCTGGGTTTTAGAGGTCAGAACTGAGTAAGGCTTTTGATGAAGTTTAAGAATGAGATCCATGTGTAGAGTGTCCTGATATCCAGAGGAGGCTGGTGGTACAGCTATGTTTGAACTGGTTGCAACTGTTGAGTTAGAGTTTGCAGTTGGTTGGTCTCTGACTCAGGGTCTGGCTGTGTTAGAGTTGGTGGCCAAATAAGGATTTCCATATGATTTAAGTGTGAGATTCATGGCTAGTGTCCAGGCAAATTCTAGGCAGGTAGTTAGGCTTAGCATTGCTATTAGAAGTGACCTGTTTTTTGAAATTATCTAGTAACTTGATGATAGTTGAAGATTTGAACAGAAAATTGGAAATCAGTTATCAACTGATTGGTAATTAAAAAAAGTATATAGTTTTTTTTTTTCTAGCCTAAAGTTTTGACTAATTTATAAGCATAAGCAGCCAGGGCTTGTTAACTCAATTGTGAGCAAATGAACTAATTGCTGGGAACTTGAAATCAAATTTTTATTGCTAAACAAAGATTAGAGATTGCTACAATAACGTTAAAAATAAATGTATGCCTGACTGACCTTTGGACTTTGAAACTCTATGTTGGTATTATTGTGGGAAAACACTGGTCATGCAATGGGTTTTTTTTTTTTAAATTATTGTTAGGTAACTTGATTTCAATTGGAAGTTTGAATAACAAATGTAATAATCAACTGATTAAAGGTATATTATTATCTTGAATTAGACTAAGATCGTGAATTCTTTTTAAGCATTAAAAAAAAAAATAAAACTAGTTAACTTGTTTATTTAGTAAGTGAATTACTTGCGGGAAATTTGTAACTTGATTTTTTTTTTTCAAAACAAAAATCTGACTTTACAATTAATAAAATTAAAAATTGGCTTACGTGCTGACAATGTTGGCGGTAAGCATCTGGTCATGTGATTACTTTGTCTCCATATTGTTTTTCAAAATTATCGTTGGGTAACTTGATTTTAATTAAATTTTTGAATGAAAAATGCAATACAAAAGTAATAAACAATTATCAACTCATTGGAAATTGAAAAACGTATATCAGGATAAAGTTTTTATCCTGCCAGATTCAAACTTTGAATACCTTTGGAGCATGGAAAACTAGAGCATGCTGACTTGTTTGTGAACAAATGGACCTTTGCTGTTTATTATTATTATTATTATTATTATTATTATTATTATTATTATTATTATTATTATTATTATTATTATTATTATTATTATTATTATTATTATTATCATTATTATTATTATTATTATTATTATTATTATTATTATTATTATTATGTTTCAAAGGATAAACTTTATTAGTATTCTAAAAGGTTATACAAGTTACATTTGACACATAGTTCTTACATATAAATTGGTTTCACAAAACTGAATATGTACAAAGATTTGATCAGTAACTGTATGCGTTATCAAACTGGAAGTATCTAAGAAAAAAAAACAGTTCATAAAAACAATGATGATCACTCATCATCATCATCATCATCATTATTATTATTATTATTATTATTATTATTATTATTATTATTATTATTATTGAATAATAAATATTGTACCAAATGTTAGTTAGATTAAGTATAGTTGTTGTTGTTGTTATTATTATTATTATTATTATTATTATTATTATTATTATTATTATTATTATTATTATTATTATTATTATTATTATTATTGTTGTTGTTGTTTAAGTGTAGTTAGAAATGATACAAAATCCTGTATCATACTTGGCTACAGGAGATTATAAATTAATTAGAGATTTAAATAACCTGAGATAATTATATTTTAATAATAGAACTATTATTTACTTATTCATATTATATTTGATTATTTGTAATATTTTTGAAGTCTTAAGAATACTATAAATTATATTTCTATTTGAAATAAAAGGGGGGATACTGTTTTCATATCATTGAGATTATATCTTTTGGGATATATGCTAAATCTAGTCCTACTACTTCTTTACTTTTCAACATATGTCTCATGATTATTATTATATTATTTTATTATTTATTTAAATCAAACCATATTTTTATTGTTATTATCAATTTGAGCTATTCTAATTGTATAAATTATGTAAGATATTCTATTGTGAAAATGAAAGTTTTAGCAGGAGCATTTTATTTTATTTTATTTATGTTTATTTTTACTCAGTGGAAAGGGTACAGTATATGTTACAAAGAAATCACATCATATAAGAGCTTATTTGCTAGCTCTTTATATAACACACACACACACACACACACACACACATATATATATATATATATATATGACACACACACACATATATATATATATATATATATGATCACTAGATGGTGCTTACCAATAACTCTAAACAAGCTTTATTTTTATAAGTGCCAAAAAAAGAAAGTATTCAAAATCTATCATTAAGTCCCTATGTCCAGCCCAATTGGTTTTGCGCTTATGGCTCACCTCAGTGGAGAGCTGGGACTCTAGAAACTAGATCTAAAATACTAACTCAAAAGTCAACACTTATAAAACATGTTTCTATCAATCTGAAAGTACCTTTGAAAGATTTTGTGATGCTATATTGCTGAGGATTTTACTACATGGTGAAACTGAGCTGAATTCAGACCCATATAACTATCTGGTTTGAAAAGCTGGATTTGAAGACATTTACATGTCTGAAAAGTTCAGACTTTCAGATTGATAGAAACGTGTTTAATAAGTGCTGACTTTTGAGTTAGTATTTTAGATCTAGTTTCTAGAGTCCCAGTCCTCCACTGTGGTGAGCCATATGCTTAAAACAATTTGGTCTGGAGGTAGGGACTTAACAATAAAAATTTATGAATTATTTCTCTTTCAGCACTTATAGAAATAAAGCTTATTTAGAGCTATTGGTAAGCTCCATCCAGTGATCATTTAAATGCAAGCTTAAAAGCAAGTTATGAAATTTATGATTTGTTTTATTAATTATTATAAGTGTACCTTTGAAGGCTTTTGTGATGCTATATTGCAGAAGCTTTTACTATATAGTGAAACTGAGATGAATTCAGACCCATGTAGCTATCAGGTTTGAAAATCTGGATTTGAAAACATTTACATTTCTGAAAAGTTCAGACTTTCCGATTGATAGAAATGTGTTTTATAAGTGCTGACTTTTGAGTTAGTATTTTAGATCTAGTTTTTAGAGTCTTAGCCCTCCACTAAGGTGAGCCATAAACTTGAAATCAATTGGTCTGAAGGTAGAGACTTAATGATAGAGATTTTGAATTCTTTCTCTTTCAGCACTTATAAATATAAAGCTTGTTCAGGGCTATTGGTAAGCTCCATCTAGTGATCATTTAAATGCAAGCTTAAAAGCAAGTTATGAAATTTATGAATTGTTATATATATATATGACCTATTCATTCAATGACTTGAATGTTTTCTGTATAAATATGTAATGGGGTTTGCACTTAATTTTTTTTTTCATTCTGTATTCAAATATAGACTGAAAAATCCTCAGTTTAAATCCCTTTAGCTTCTTATATAGAAAACAGTACACTGAATGAATAAGTTAATTACATATTGTCATGAAAATAGATACATGTATAAGTTCAGTCTATTTCTTTCTTGTTAATATATGTATACATAATGGTCTGACTAACTGCTACTGCTAATCCCTTCTCAACAGTTAAACCATGCATATCTGTCACTGACAAGAGACTGAAATTTACAATCTTTACACTCACTATTTTATTTTTAACAACAATTTTGTTATCCCTGCAAATTCTATACTATCTCAGGCATGATGAGCATTAAGGCTGGATCAATTGATTCTCCTTTTACAAAAGAAGTATTTCTACTATTTTAACATGGAAAATATAATTACACACTAATTATTGAAAAAAAATTATGTAGTTGTCTTTGTCTTTTTAATTATTAGTATAAATAGGATAATCCTTTAATTTTGCAAAACATTTTTTTTGTATTTTTTTAGAGAGATGTGAAGAAAATAAAATCGAATTAAATTAATTTAAAACAGCTTTCATTAAAATAAGTTAATACCTTAATTTTTATTTTTTAAAAAATTGATAAACATTATTTAAATATTTTACTTATTTATCTCTCATTTCTTTTAAGTTATAATCTAGTAGATAAATAAATATATTAGAATAAAAAATCACTCAATTTTTTTTTTTAAAAAGAGTACTATATTTATTTCAAGTTTAAATTAAAATGTTAGTTGTTAATTATTTTAAATATCCACTGATTCTCTTCTACATAGATTTGACTCTTGCATTAATTTCTACTAAAATATATTTTGACATGAATTTATTATATAAATTTGATTATTTAAAGCCATGATGTTGACAATTAAATTTATTTTGTATTTATATTATTATAAAGTAACAATTAAGAAGTAGTAATCTTGTTTATCAGAGGTTGAATCAAAAGCCAATAATCCCCATGAAGAATTTAATACTGAGACTACTATTGATACAATGTACAAACTAATACCTGACCAAGTCACTGAATTATGATTATGGGTTCTGTTTTATAAAACGTTAGATCTAAAGAAGTCCAACTCTTTAATTTATTATTTGTTTAAAAATATATGAGCATGCGTTGGAAGTCAAGCGGAAGACTACTGTTACTTTAGATGATTATTTATGCAGCAGCTACGAAGTTAAAACAGTTGAATAAATGAGTTATATTTATATAAACCAAAAACATGTAGGGTTATATACTTGATATATTCAAGACAGAGGATATTTATTAATTAAAAGTCTTGCTCGTTTATAATTATGTTTTAGATTATTTGCTGTTATCCTAAACTTAAAATTTTAATAGGAATAAACCTTGGAAATTTTCAATGATGTAAGATTGCTATTACATGTTTCATATTTGGGTTACCTCACATGCTTGTGATACATCAATTAAAGATAAGTTATAGATTAAACTATTAACGATATCTCTTTTCTTATTAAGTAAATTTAATTAGATAAGTATTCCTATATATGAAAAAGTTCATTTAAATTTGAAAAATATATTTTAAAGTATTTATTGGATAGGTAATTTGTAAATATTTTCTAATGAAGGTATATTTGTTTGAAAATAAAAATCAAGAGTTGTACTGATATTTATTTTATTACCAAATTGTAAACAAATTATTATATTTATTTAAATAATATGTGTTTTCAATTATTTTGTTTAAAAATTTTCACATCTTAATTACAATCCACGGTCCATTTCAGTTAGGAGTAATTCATGTAATTATTGATTTGACCAGATATTATAAATAGATAGCAATGTACTTTTTGTTCTAGCTGTTAAATATTATGAAAAAATATTTAAATTATATTAATAGAGAAGTAGTGTAAACCCTTGAAACATTTCCAGATGGTATTTTTCAGATGGCACCCAGAGTTTGATTATGATCATGAATTCAACCCTGAAAAAAGTAATTATATTCTTTATTTAGTACCAGTATGCTTACTATATATTTTTTAGCATATCTACTAATGGATGCAAAATATAGTTGTTTCTACTATATAGTACCAATACATCCTCATCATAACTGTCCATTACAATAAATATTATCTTCAAACATCTAAGATAGTATATTGTACCATTATTCCAAAAAAATTGCATTTGTCATAAAAAAATTAAGTGTTGTAAAATTTATTAATATGTTTTAAATAATTTTTCAAACACCCTTTATTAATAAATTTTAGCCTTTTCATAGATTTGATGGTCTTTTTCATTTTTATTTTAAGATAAATATTACATTGAATGGAAAGCAGATGCTCAAGTAAAATCTATATTTCGGATGGTCAATGCTGAAATCGATGAATGCCGTTTTACTTCATTAACAGTTTTATATTTTTCTGGCACTTATGCTTTCCTACAGATGAAACCAATATGATTTTATACAGAATTTAAACTTTCTTGACCTCAAAAACGATTAAGTTCATAATTTGATTAGAATCTTATAAATAATATAATCTTATAGATAACATTTAAGACTATATTTTTGTCTCTCACTATTTTTATTATCATTTTGGATCTTAGTCTGAGGCATTATGATCTCTTTTATTATAATCATTAGCTATCAAGATATTCGGTACATACTTATGTTTTTCTTTTAACTATACTGTATCTATAATTTTAACATCTCTAGTAATAAGAACTTTATATTCATAAAAACATTGTGCTGTATAATGATGAGATTAAAGTAAGATTTTAGTTTTTTCCTCTAAAAACAATAAAAAAGTTAAAAAAAAACATTCTACTTTTTGGTGTTGAGTATGTCATAAAACAAATTGTATATTTGTTTTATTTTGAATTTATTATGAGATTATATAATCTGTGTGTGGAGAAAAAATCTTATAGTTCTATTTTTATTATGTTACCAGACTGTATAATGTCATTTAATATTTTTTACCCAGATGGAAGATATAAACCACACAATTATGAGGCAATTATGTTGTTTTCCCTAAACAAATCAGTCTATATACTGATATTATGACAATTTAACCAATATAATATTTATTAATAATGCCACACATTTATAAAAGTGTTTGAAAATCAATGTTATTTTGCCAAAAAAGAAAAATGGTCTGAAAGATTACAATAAAAATCTACAAAGTGCATGTGCATTAGCTTTATGGCTGATTATTAATATTACAGTTTATAAACATTGCGCGATATAAAATAAATATTTCATTTAAATAAAATGATTCGGTGCTGATATAGTATGCGCTCAGTGGCCATTTTGAATTTGAAAACACCCAAAAACACTGCTGCCACATGCAAGCGATAAATGTCATTGACTAGAAACACCCATTTTTTAAAGAAATAAAATGCCTGAAGCACTATAATTAAAAAAGGTGTTGGGAAGAAAGTGACGTGGAAATAAATAAAAAAGGCCAAAATTTTCATAAAAAAAACCAAATCACGTGATCAAAATATTAAAACACAATCGTAATTTTCATAAAAAAAAAAAATCATGTGATTAAAATATTAAAACACAAAATTGTAATTTTCATAGAAAAAAAAACAACAAAATTTTCATTAAAAAAAAACCAAATCACGTGATTAAAATATTAAAGCACAAAATCGTAATTTTCATTTTAAAAAAAACACAAATCATGTGAATAAAATATTAAAACAGAAAATCGTAATTTCCATAGAAAAAAAAAAAATTCCGCAAATATTTGAAATCAAATTTAAGCAATAAGTATATTTTCATCCAGTTATACAAATGAAATACACTTTATCTAAAGCTATATGAGTCTTTAAACAAAATCATAAAACATTTACTCACGATAATCAAAAGGATAACTTAAAATTGATAGATTTAAAATACGAATTATACTGTAGCTCAAAAGATTATAACTTATAAAATATGAATGTTTAAAAAATAATGACGTAGGAAAGATCGATTGCTAGTTTATCAAACATATTTGAAAATAATTTTAAGCAATAATTATATTTTCATCCAGTTATACAAATGGAATCACATGACAAAAAGGTGGTAAACATCTTGAATACATGTTATTTAAAGCTACATCAATCTTTAAAAAAAATCATATTTCAGTTTACTAGTTTATTAAAACATTTACTCACGATAATCAAAAGGGTAACTTAAAATTGATAGATTTAAAATACGAATTATACAGTATGACAAAAGATTATAACATAAATTATGAATGTTACAAAATAATGACATAGGAAAGATCGATTGCTAGTTTAAATTTGCTAATTTATCAAGCATTTTTGGTAATTAAAAAAGCAATTTTCATAGTTATAAAAAATGTAATCATGTGAATAAAAAAGTAAAATGCTATTTTGCAAATATTTGGAATTAAACTTAAGCAATAATTATATTTTCATACAATTATACATATGGAACCATGTGGAAAAAAAAGGGGCGCAAATATCTTAAATTCACGTTATCTAAATTTATATCAATCTTTAAAAAAATAAAATTTAACAACTGCTTACACTTAATAAAAAAAGAATATTTACTTATGAATATTATTAAGTCTGAATTTCAAAAGACTGAAATATTAAAACTTATACTTACCAGAAATTTTGCTTTGTCCCACGTAGATACTGTTTGAAATTCATCTCCTAATGTCATAATGGAATCTACGCTTGATCACGTGAGATCCACATGGGCTCTAGAAATCGATAATTTGTATCAATACATCGATCTCTTGAAATCAATACATATCTAGTTATTTACATGCAAGTGGTTTTTATCATTAACAAATGAACACGAAATCATGTTTAAAAAAATAAATACATTTTATTGTTGATAATATAAATACTGAAATAATTAATTGTCAGAAATTAATAAATCAGATTTATCTCTTGCGTTACACTTAATTTGATTCCTTCATTTCCTCAAATTTCTTCATGTTTTTAAAAACTGCTGCTTTTCTTTTATCTCCAATTTAAAATAACGCTTTGAAATGATGAATCTCCCTCATTTTGATGCTTTTTGTCAATCCACCAGCAAATTGAATATAAATGGGATTGTAATTTTAGAAACCTAAAGAATATTAATTTAAATAATTTTAAGTAACCTTTGAAACGGTATTATTTAGTCATCATCCCGTTTCATCTATTATTTCACATAGTATCTTTTCCCCAGTTCAAACCATCCAAGTCCGCATATATTAACTTAAATTGACCATAAATAAGATATAATAAAGAGTATGTGCATTTATATAGGTATAGCACACATTAATTGTAATAGCTATAAGCGTATGTTTAAAATACGTACGTTAAAATATACATTGAAAATGTGTAATTAAATAAGTATGTAGAGACTGTTATATGTATGGAAGCACTTACATATACATGCGAAATAGGCTGTAATGCAATATATTTAAGAAGCCTTACAATTCGTTCATTTAATATATTTATAAAATATTATAAGTTTTAAAAATTAAATTTTCTCACATTCGCATATAAATTTCATTCCTGGTATGTATATATATGTAGGTGCTTTCACACATATAACAGTGTCTACATACTTATTTTAATTGCATATTTTAATTTTATATTTTAAATAATCTATTTTAAACATACGCATTTAGTTATTACAATTCATCATGATCATCATCATCAACAACCATTATCAATCCACTGCAGGATGAAGTCTCTGCAAGTTTAATCCATATTCTCCAATGTTTAGCTTATCTTTTCCACATCACGCCGGTACATTTTCTTATTTCATCCATCCATCTCACATGTGGTCTCTTTCTGGGTCTTTTACAATCTCTTGGAATCCAGTTTATGATATCAATTGTCCATCTCTTATCATCTCTTCTGGCAATATGTCCAGCCCAACTCCACTTCAATCTTCTAATTTTTTTCAATGAGGTTAATGTATAATTATAAAATTAAAATGTGCAATTAAAATAAGTATGTAGACACTGTTATATGTGTGAAACACCTACATATATATATACATCCCAGGAATGAAAATTTATATGCGAATGTGAGGAAATTTTATTTTTAAAACTTATAATATTTTATAAATATATTAAATGAACGAATTGTAAGGCTTATTAAATATATTGCATTACAGCCTATTTCGCATGTATATGTAGGTGCTTCCACACATATAACAGTCTCTACATACTCATTTAATTACACATTTTCAATGTATATTTTAACGTACGTATTTTAAACATACGCTTATAGCTATTACAATTAATGTGTGATATACTTATATAAATGCTCATACTCTTTATTATATTTTATTTATGGTCAATTTAAGTTAATATACGCGGACTTGGATGGTTTGAACTGGGGAAAAGATACTATGTGAAATAATAGATGAAACGGGATGATGACTAAATAATACCGTTTCAAAGGTTACTTAAAATTATTTAAATTAATATTCTTTACGTTTTTAAAATTACAATCCCATTTAGATTCAATTTTCTGGTGGATTGACAAAAAGCATCAAAATGAGGGAGATTTATCATTTCAAAGCGTTATTTTAAATTGGAGATAAAAGAAAAGCAGCAGTTTTTAAAAACATGAAGAAATTTGAGGAAATGAAGGAATCAAATTAAGTGTAACGCAAGAGATAAATCGGATTTATTAATTTCTGACAATTAATTATTTCAGTATTTATATTATCAACAATAAAATGTATTTATTTTTTTAAACATGATTTCGTGTTCATTTGTTAATGGTAAAAATCACTTGCATGTAAATAACTAGATATGTATTGATTTCAAGAGATCGATATATCGATACAAATTATCGATTTCTAGAGCCCATGTGGATCTCACGTGATCAAGCGTAGATTCCATTAAGACATTAGGAGATGAATTTCAAACAGTATCTACGTGGGACAAAGCAAAATTTCTGGTAAGTATAAGTTTTAATATTTCAGTCTTTTGAAATTCAGACTTAATAATATTCATAAGTAAATATTCTTTTTTTATTAAGTGCAAGCAGTTGTTAAATTTTATTTTTTTAAAGATTGATATAAATTTAGATAACGTGAATTTAAGATATTTGCGCGCCTTTTTTTTTTCACATGGTTCCATATGTATAATTGTATGAAAATATAATTATTGCTTAAGTTTAATTCCAAATATTTGCAAAATAGCATTTTACTTTTTTATTCACATGATTACATTTTTTATAACTATGAAAATTGCTCTTTTAATTATCAAAAATGCTTGATAAATTAGAAAATTTAAACTAGCAATCGATCTTTCCTATGTCATTATTTTGTAACATTCATATTTTATGTTATAATCTTTTGTCATACTGTATAATTCGTATTTTAAATCTATCAATTTTAAGTTACCCTTTTGATTATTTGAGTAAATGTTTTAATAAACTAGTAAACTGAAATATGATTTTTTTTTAAAGATTGATGTAGCTTTAAATAAAGTGTATTCAATATGTTTACCGCCTTTTTGTCACGTGATTCCATTTGTATACCTGGATGAAAATATAATTATTGCTTAAAATTATTTTCAAATATGTTTGATAAACTAGCAATCGATCTTTCCTACGTCATTATTTTTTAAACATTCATATTTTATAAGTTATAATCTTTTGGGCTACAATATAATTCGTATTTTAAATCTATAAATTTTAAGCTATCCTTTTGATTATCGTGAGTTTTATGATTTTTTTTTAAAGTCTGATATAGCTTTAGATAAGGTGTATTCCATTTGTATAACTGGATGAAAATATAATTATTGCTTAAAAAATGATTTTAAATATTTGCGGAATTTTTTTTTTCTATGAAAATTACGATTTTCTGTTTTAATATTTTATTCACATGATTTGTGTTTTTTTTTTTAATGAAAATTATGATTTTGTGCTTTAATATTTTAATCACGTGATTTGGTTTTTTTTTAATGAAAATTTTGTTGTTTTTTTTTTTTTTATGAAAATTACAATTTTGTGTTTTAATATTTTAATCATGTGATTTGTTTTTTTTTTCTATGAAAATTACGATTTTGTGTTTTAATATTTTGATCACATGATTTGTTTGTTTTTTTCTATGAAAATTACGATTTTGTGTTTTAATATTTTAATCATGTGATTTGGTTTTTTTTTCTATGAAAATTATGATTTTGTGTTTTAATATTTTGATCACGTGATTTGGTTTTTTTTAATGAAAATTTTGGCCTTTTTTATTTATTTCCACGTCTCTTTCTTCCCAACACCTTTTTTAATTATAGTGCCTTAGGCGTTTTATTTTTTTAAAAAATGGGTGTTTCTAGTCGATGACATTTATCGCTTGCATGTGCCAGCAATGTTTTTGGGTGTTTTCAAATTCAAAATGGCCACCGAGCGCATATTATATCAGCACCAATGATTCTATATTTTAGCGGTGCCAAAAAACTAGTCTATGGAACTGAACCTTAACAAATTATAGTGATAAATTCAGAGCTGATTTGAATATAAAAAATAAAAAAGGAAAAATTAATATTTTTAAACAAGAATATTTTTTAAAATTTAAAATAACACATGTTTTTATTGTGAATATTAAAAATAAACCCATGTTAAAAGAAACTGAAAATAATTAAATTATTTTTTCTGTAATGCTAGAATTAAAATTCTTAGAAATATTTAATTGTCATTTTCTGAGGAGAAATGAAAATAGCTTGTCCTGGAGAAATAAGGATTTTAATAAACTGATTTTAAAATAAAGAATTTGTGAACTTTTTAAAACACTTTGTCAATCTAGCAAATAATCCCTAAGAAGATTTAAAAAAACATAACTTTTTCCTATCTATTAAACAAAATAGGTACCAAGGCAAAAAACAAACTTTACGACTAATGATTGTGAAGACTATTAGCAGAGAAAATATGGGTATTTTACAAGGTATAGAAATAGAGGACTTTTGTAAAATATGATTTTTTATTGTTTTTTTTATTAAGAAAAAAAATGCAGGTAACTGATCATCTGCTACATGATGAAATACATTTGTTTAAAGAAATCATGAAATCATACCACAGTCAATAACTCTAATCTTCCCCATTGATTCATAAGAGTCTTTGAATTGCAAAGTCCTTTAATTCACAGATCCTTATAACTTCATCCAAGTTGCTATATCTTTGTATAAACCACATCTATGGAATTAAAACTGTTTCTGAATTTTCATTGCTTTCCTGTTCTGAGTCATCTTCAAAATTTTCCTCTTATTAGCTTATTACTTCATCATCTGTGATTTATTCCATTTCGTCAGTACACACAGGGCTTATTCTAATTTTTTGCTGCATTTCCTTTGGACAGCCATTTACTTCCTTGCTTCAGGAATTGTCACTATGAGCCTCATTGCTCTTCTACATTATCAAGTTCTTCCACTGGATTATCAGACTCTTCTGAGATAATCTGCACTACTTCACCTTGCCTGCTTCCAGACCTGTCACTATAAGTCTCATTGCTCCATTACTTCTCTATGTTATCAATTTTTTTCTCTGTATTATCTGCCTCTTCTGATATCACCTGCTTTACTTCATTCTCACTACATACATGCCCCTTCCAAAAAAGACATGCCCCTTCAGATTCAAAAACATATTTTAAGATCATGGGATGAGCTAAAATATCATGTCCGATTATCTCTGGGTCATTGACTATCTGACATTCTGATTCAATTTCAATCTCATCCCCTGACTCATGTTGAGCCAGCTTCTTCCTCTTTTTTTCCTTTTTCTTTCTCCTCGAGAGACCCTCACTTTTCTCCTCTTGCTCACCACACAACTCAATGTTTGAGCCCACAACACTATGATCATCAGTTTGTGAGACAGAGCCATTCTGATTTTTCCTTTTCAAACTTGCACCTTTCTTTCATTTTATCCATTTGAGTTGAACCCTTCTCACTTAGTTCAGTATCATTGAACATGTTAGCTTCTTTTAATTGACCAATTTCTTCTAATGTGCATTCAGACTCTTCAGATTGTATTGATTCAAAGCTGGTCAGTTCTGCCTGTGCTGATTGTTCCTTTATCTCTTCAGCCATATCTCTAGCTTGACCTGCATTTGTCCCAAATCTATTGTGCAAGGTGTCTTGATTTTCCTTATAATGTTGCTTATTTTGTTTTCACTTTATCTTTTAAATGAGATTCTTGTAATTTATTAGTGAAGGATTTCTTGATATTATTGTGCATTTGTGGAATCAACTATAGCTTTTCCCACATTCTATGCATAATCTTTTTGGACAGGCCCTAATTAAATGGCCAGTGCCCTGAATCCATAATACTGAAATTGAATTTCATCAAATTACTATATATATATTGGACTTTTATTCTGCTTAAGAACAAATGGTATATCCAGAAAACTGATACCTTTAGTCAACTTCATTATAAATATTGTGTTGTTGGATGGCAACTGAATCCCTGCTTTTTTTTTCCATTAGGAAAGTAAACCATTGAATAGAACCAAACTGTACTAATAGTCCCTGCAATTAATTTTTTTTAAATGCCACATGACAATTCTGCACCATACCTGTTATCAATCTTGGTCTTTCCAGGTCAATTTTCACTAAATATCTTTCTTTGGCTAAAGTGTTCTCAAATTCTAGTGTGACATATTTTTGTTAGGGTAATAGTAGACTCTTTTTATTGAATCAATGATATTTAAGTCCTTGATTAAGACAAATAGCTTACTTATTGGAAATATGAAAAGTTCACATGTTTTATTTATTGTGCTCAATGTTAAAGTATACTGATTCTGGAAGCTAAGAAAGGAATAAAATAAATTCTGAGGAATTCTATTACTAAATTTATCGTTGACTGATTGAAAGTCTCCTGGAATGAAATTATTTCTATCCTGATCAAAGTTGTTTATACTTGACTCAACATTATGATATATTAAACTATTTTCAAACTTATTCTCATGGGAGAAGCCAGCGTGATTAATTTTCTCATACTTTGCATTGTTCAGATTAAATTTATGGCCTTTGATCAGTAACTCTAGCTTTGTCTCAAGGCCCATAACCCCCTGCTCCATTTTAAAGCCATTAGCATATGGGGTATTGAAACATTGGCATTTGGAAGTCTTTGTATCCTTCTTTAACATTTTATAAACATTGGAAGTATTAGTTCTGTATTATTGCTCTCACCAGCAGTTTCGACTGGATACTGCTGGGCTTCTGTAACATTTTCCCTATTTTTTTCCAAGCATTGGCTTTTAATTGTCATGGGATTTTATCTAGATAATTACTTGGGTACTTTTCCTGATCTTGTTTTTAGTTTGTCCTTCGATATTTATTCTTGTATTGATCAATGTAAAGTCTTTTGGGTAATATTTGTCTTTGTTTCGGTTCAGTTCTGCTTCTATATAGTGAATTTGGGGCACACTGCCCTCTTTTGTGACAAAATTCCCGTGGTTTTTAATTTTTATCGTTTTAGATTTTAAATTTTATTTATTAAGTGTCCAAAATTGATTAAAGGCAACAGAGAAGGTTTTATAATCTTCCGAAGATGTATGCCGACTGTCAAAGTCAGAATAAGCAAGATTTCAGTAGTATTAAACTTAATGACATATTGAGAAGTGATCAAGTAATTTCGAAAGTATTTAAACAACTTAAATCAGTTAAAAATAGTTCTGAAAGATGTTTAGAGGTGAAAGAACTAAAGGAAGTTCAGAAAAAAATGAAATTTGAGGGAAATAAAAAAACTGTTCTAAAGGAAAATTCAAACGGTACCGAAAATAGGTAGATATTGGGCTAAAGATCAATGAAAACATTGAGATACAGCAAATTAAAGTTTATACAATGAAACATAAGCTAAATCTTAATGATACTGCCAAGTTTCATGAAAATCTGTCTTAAAATAGTGTGTGTGTGGGGGGGGGGGTATGTCACAAAACTTTTTATTATGTATTTTTTCTCTCTAGCAAATGTTTGGTACCACGCTAGGAGAGGTGGATATGTTTTAAATTTCCTTACTCATATTCACTTATTAATTATACAAGCGAATCAAAAAATACAAAAAAAAAAAAATTATAAAAATCAAAACATAAATTGAGGATTTGTTATATTTTGGTAAAAATATTGATTGATTAACTTTAATTTTGTATAAGTTATAACGCCATGATTAATTATTCTAGAAAAAAAAAAACAGAAAGTTAAATATAGAAAGATATTTTAAATAAAAAGCCATAAAAAAGATGGATGAATATTCAAATAAAATGGGAAGGATAATTCAATAAATGACTGTTAGATTAATTGTAGAAAAAAGATAGTATTGTTTAATTAGACCAGAAAGCTATTTTTAAAACTAATTAAACAAAAGAGTATAGAAGAATTTTTAGTACAATTTATAACGAAACGACTAATTGCTGTGAAAGAAATGTGCACTACGCAATTATAGTTTAAAGAATAATTTTGATAAAAGTCTTAATTCTATCATGGTATAGCTCAAACAAAAAAGGGATTATCAATTATAATAATAATATCGGATATGAAATAATGTTAGATATAGATAGTGGGTGCAGAAAAAAAGACAGTGTAGTTTTTTACTCTTCGTGAATGGTGATGCCTGCTGTCGCATATATTGGACTTTTGAAAAAGGGTCCAGCATGAAAGCTGTCTGGAAAGTTATAGCAATTCTCTGCCATGAGGAAATTGTTTCCAGAGACTGTCCCTCTGTAGGTACCAATAGCTGGATAGGACAAAAACATACCACGGATCTTTTCTTTTGTGTAAGCCTGATGGGCTCCAATAGAATTGTGCAGAGAAAGGCTGTGAGTACAAATAACTTTTAATTATTTTAACTCAGGCCTAAGAATAGTGATGACTGATGTTAGTCTATTATCAGCAGTGAATATTAGTATTTATGGAAAATAGTAATTAGAATCAAATATTTATTGATCACGTTTGTAAATGCCGAACTTATAGAGGAGATCTGTGTTTTATGTGTTTAAAAGTTAATAAATATTTTTCATCTTTACTAGTGGTAATTTTCTTTAGATTTATATCGTTTTTTGTTATTTGTTGGCAAGTGAACATACAGCAAGATTACAATGAATAAACCAAGTACAAGTGTAAAAAAATAAAAACTTATCATCATCGTAAAGAATGAGAAGCTATTTTTTTTATTATGATGAAAAACAAATGTGTGTGTATTATTTTCAGTGCGCATGTGGCTTTCCTGAAGAAAGTCAATGTTGAAAGACATTTTTGCACTGTTCATAAAAATTATGAAGATGATTATCCATGAGACATTACATTAAAAAAAGCTAAAGTACAACAGCGAAAGACACAACTTACTATGCAACAAAAATTTTGTCAAGTACAATCACAAACTCAAAAACTGCTATCATTGCATCATTGAATAATCCTGAAATTTTAATTAAAGACAATAAGCTCTATCATAATGGACAAATGTGGAAAAAAGCCTTTATCAACACTGGTGAAGTATTAATTGAAAATTTTAAGAATACATCTGAAATAATGACTTCTGTCAACAATATGTCATTATCATGAAACACAATCATCCATAGGACAGAAGAAACTAGTCAAAATCTTGAAGAGATTATATATAAAAACATTAACAATTGTAACCTTTTATCACTACAGTTTGATGAATTTATTGATTATATGACTAATGTACAATTATGTATTTTTATTTGCATGTCTTTTGATGACATGTCAGCCACAGAAAAATTATTAACAATTATTCCAATTCAAGGAGAGATAATAGGTTAAGATATTTTTTATATATTCAAAAATTACACTGTATAAATGAATTTTCCAATTCACAAATTAGTATCAATCACTACCGTTGGAGCCCCTGCAATGATTAGCCATAAAATTAGTTTTGTTACTCTGTAAAAACAATAATGATATACCTAATTTTATAAACTATCATTCCATTATACATAAGAATGCCTTGGGTTGAAAAGTATTGAAATTTAATCATGTTATGAGTGTTGCCTCTGCGATTTGCTATAGGAATGCTAAAGCGAATATATTAAATTGTTATTACATACTGATGTAAGGTGATTAAGTCGATAAAACTTTTTAATCAGATTCAAAGAACATCTTCTACAAATATCATTTTTGAAAACTAAAAGTGTTTCATATCTGAAACTGAATGTCAAAGACTGGTTTCTTGACCATGCCTTTTTCTGTGATATTACAGAAAAATTAAATATCTTAAATGTAGAATTACAACGAAAAGATAAAACAATAATAGTTATAAGAACATTGAAGTCATTCAAGGAAAAATTGAGTATGGTCGTAATGCAACTGATGCATCATGAATTAAAACATAAAAAGGGAAAGAATCTAATCTACAACAAATATAGTGAACATATAATATTCCTCATAAAGGAATTTGAATGAAGATTCATGCAGTTTGACAAACTTGAAGATATCGCTAGTTTTTTGTCTTATCCATTTAACGTTAACCTCAATATCGAAGATGTCATAATGAAATTGTAGATACAGATTCAGTGGCCCTCGAAGAAGAAATAGTAGCTATTAAATGTGATATATATTTAAAATCAATGACTTCAAATGTGATCTTCTGGATGTTAATAAACAGGGATAAATATCCAAATATTTGGAGAATTGCTCAAGGCATTTTTTGGTTCAACATATTTGCGCAATTCAGCATTTTCCAGTATGAATGGGATAAAAACTAAACATAGGTCACAATTATCAGATCTACATTTGGAATCATGTTTAAAAATTAGTTTAAGTTCATACGAGCCAAATTTTGACAAACTTTTCAAAACTATGCAATGCCAAATGACATCAAAATGTGAAAAAATATTTTACTTTGTAAATTTTTTGGAGGGGGGGGGTTTGCATCTAATTTATTTTAATACAATTCTAAAACAATATTTTTTTTTCTCTATATATTTTTTTGATATATTTTTTTAAAATTCAGGACCAACTCTAGAAAATAATTATTTGTAGATAATTTAATAATTGTAACTTAATAAATATTTTATAAAGCGATAAGGACAAATTGTAATATGTAAGAAGCTGAGGTAATTTAATAATAATCATATTAAAATGCCTTCTACAGTTCGTATTTTATAGAAAAAAATTCATCAGTATTTAAGTATCTTGTAAAATGTCACCAGTATTTGTGAGTACCTAAAAAGCCCTTACATAAAAAACACCAATTTGTGAGTACATTTACATAAAACAGAATGTTAAACCATTACTTTATTTCATTCTGGCAAAAATAACGTTTTCTTTTTCTAGTTTCCGATTCAAATCTTGAAAAAAATGTACTTGCTTCAGGTACCCTTTCACCAAAAAAGTTGCCTGCAATATCTAAAAGTTTGACCATCCCTGATATATGTAAATTGAATTAATTGAAATATTTATAAACAAGTAAACAATGACAAACTTATCTAGAATATTATTTGTTTTGCATCTTTTTGAGCTTTTAAATATCATTAACTTTTAGACAATTATAAAGTTTTATTAGACAAACAATTCACCGCATTATTACGTTGCATCTAACAATTATATTTTATGTAATTGAATTTCCATAAGACCTACTAAATGAGGTGATCTTGATTCGTAAGAGAATACTTTTTCCCAGTTATGTTCATTAAATTATATTTATATAAAAAAATAGCAATACAATACTGCCTTACACTACATGTCAGACAATCATATATGAGACTATGCTTTTACATTTTATCATATTCAATAAAATTTTAAACTTTCAAAATTAATAAAAAAAATTAAATTAATTAATATATTCTCAAAACAGCTATCTTTAAATTTACTGGGAATATTTGATTAACAAAATTGAATTCATATCACATTGAGAAAAGCAATATTTCTTATTCTTCATAGCACATTTATTTTTTGCTAATTAGTTTTTGAAATTAATTACTGTTTTGAACATGGAATTAAAAAAATAATCTTAACATTAACATTGTACAAATGCACTTAAACATGTTTTACAAATCATAATCAAATAAAACAATTTGTTTCATTTATTTGTTAAAGTGTATACAATCTAAAAAAATGGTAATCATCTCAAATCTGGGCATGGCCACTTGATGGCATTGTTTCTGTGAAAAAGCACATAAATATGCCATTTACATGCCCGAATTTACAGCGGAGAACAATTCTGTTCATATTAGCCATTATCAGGCATAGATGGCATTTCACACCAATGTTACAGTCTCAATGTGGTTGGCAGATATATGGAAATAGCAAACACTAAAAAGCTCACTACCATATGATGGGAGGATGTATGGAATTCAACTGGCTATAAGAGTTTTAATGTGCATTTGAAGTAATGATGTTGCAGCCTACCTGACAAACTATTGCATAGTAATAATTGTAAGGCCATCATAGTGCTTCCTTAACCAGATAGCTATATGGTTCTGACTTCAGCTCAGTTTCACCATATAGTAAAAGCCTCTGCAATAAAGCATTGCAAAAACCTTCAAAGGTACACTTATAATAATTAATAAAACAAGTCATAAATTTCATAACTTGCTTTTAAGCTTGCATTTAAATGATAGAGATTTTGGAATTCTTTCTCTTTTAGCACTTATAAAAATAAAACTTGCTTAGAGCTATTGGTAAGCTCCATCTAGCGATCATTTAAATGCAAGCTAAAAATCAAGTTACAAAATTTATGAATTGTTTTATTAAGTATTATATGTGTACCTTTCAAAGCTTTTATGATGCTATATTGCAGAAACTTTTACTATATGGTGAAAGTGAGCTGAATTCAGACCCTTATAGCTGTCTAGTTTGAAAAGCTCGATTTGAATACATTTACATGTCTGAAAAGTTCAGACTTTCACATTGATAGAAACATGTTTTATAAGTATTGACCATCCCTCCACTGAGCTTGAAAGCAATTGGTTTGGAAATAGGGACTTCACAATAGAGATTTTGAATTTCTTCTTTTTGGCACTTATAAAAATAAAGCTTGTTTAAAGCTATTGGTAAGCTCCATCTAGCAATCATTTAAATGCAAACTTAAAAGCAAGTTACAAAATTCATGACTTGTTTTATTAAGTATTATATGTGTACCCTTGAATGCCTTTGCAATGCTAGATTGCAGAAACTTTTACTATATTGTGAAACTGAGCTGAATTAGATCCATGTAGCTGTCTAGTTTGAAAAGCTGGATTTGAAGACATTTAAATGTCTGAAAAGTTCAGACTTTCAAATTGATAGAAATGTCTTTTATAAGTGCTGGCCTTAGAATTACTATTTTAGATTTAGTTTCTAGAGTCCTATACCTCCACTGACATGAGCAATAAGTTTGAAACCAATTGGCCTAAAGGTAGGGACTTTACGATAGATATTTTGAATTTTTTTCTTTTTTGGCAGTTATAAAAATAAAGCTTGTTTAGAGCTATTGGTAAGTTCCATCTAGCAATCATATAATGCAATCTTAAAAGCAAGTTACAAAATTTATGACTTGGTTTCACTAGATGTTATAAGTATACCTTTGAAGGCCTTTGTGATACTATATTGCAGAAGCTTTTACTATATGGTGAAACTGAGCTGAATTCAGACCCATATAGCTATCTGGTTTGAAAAGCTGAATTTGAAGACATTTAAGTGTCTGAACAGTTTAGACTTTCAAATTTATAGATATGTGTTTATAAGTGCTGATTTTTGAGGGTATTTTAGATCTAGTTTTTAGAGTCCCATCCCTCCACTGAGATGAGCCATAAGCTTGAAACCAATTGGTCTGGAGGTAAGAACTTAACGATAGAGAGTTTGAATTCTTTCTTTTTCAGCTCTTATAAAAATAAAGCTTGTTTAGAGCTATTGGTAAGTACCATCTAATGATCATTTAAATGCAAGCTTAAGAGCAAGTTAAGATATATATATATATTGTAAATATCGATAAGTCTATCTATATTTTAAAAATTATCATTTGTTATTAAAAAAAAAATATCTTTGAGTTGATGTTTATATATGAAGTATTATTATTGTTTATGGTTATTAGGTATAGTTATTGTTTGAAGTTATTATTTTATTTATTTGTTGATGGTACATCATTGTGAATATTTAACTATTGTTATTATTATTATTCTTAATGGTGAGATGTTTAATAGTAATACATATATGTTCTAATTATTATAAATAAATAAAGACATATAAATTGTTGATTATAAAAAAGATTATTTTATTTGTGGTGATTATTAAAAAAATGTAATGTTATTATTTATGTATATATACATATATTTAAAAGCTGTCAAATAAATTTTCGATTTAATATTTTTTTTTATATGGTTAATATTTTTTTTGAATGTTAATTGTTTAAAAGAAAACATATGTAACAATGGTATTTAAAACAGCATTTGCTGGCACACGGAGAACAACAACAGCAACAAAAAGAAGCCATTATTATTAGGATAGTGATTAAACAAACAAAAGGATAAAAATTTGTTGTACTTTGTTTCTTTGAAATTGCCATTCTTAAGAATAGTGGAATAAGATAAATTTTTGTAATCAATATATAAACATGACTGACTAATATATATATATATATCGCAGCCAAAGGACTGTGCCATTTTCTTTCATTTATTTCAAGGTAGTTTAAAAAGAAAAACTGAGCAAATTTCAACACATGAATTTCATCGCGTTTGAAGCCGAAATTTGATATAGCTATCTGGAATCTATAATGGTTAATCTAATGATAATCTGGAGGTAACTAAAATTAATTAATATATTGGATTCAATATGTCAATTATAATTTTTTTTTTCAAGGAGAGAAATTAAAAAAGGAAAAATGAAATATATGTATGTACATTTGGAAAACAATAATTTCTTCTAACGTGGTATTTCTTCAATTTAACTTTAGATAGAATGCATTCTAATATTAAACAGATAAAGGAATAAAAAAGCAGATTAAGTTGAACTTTGAAAGGTAGTAAAAAAAACTTTATTAATATATATGTTTATATATATAGTTTTGAGATCAATATTCTTTTTTTTTTTTACTTTTATTTTTCATTATAAAAATATAACATTTTTATAAATATTCAATTCAAGCGTCTTGTTTTCTAACAGCAATAAACATTTAACAGGTGTCAAAATTAACACTTAAGTAATTTAAAATCTTAAAGAATGACATATAGGTTTGGGTTGCATATGGGTTGTTATGTATATTTTAATAAGAGAAATTTATATTCGCAAAATTTTTATTATAAAAATTTTTTATTATTAATTTATCTATTTTCATTTTTTTAACTTCATATGATAATTCTTATGCAGACCAAAACAATAATTTATATATATTTGCTGTATATAATATATATTTTTTTTATTATTTTTTTATTTTTGAATATTTGAAAAATATAAATATGGATTTATATTTATATTAATAACTACTTGTTAAGCACAGATATGTCTTTATCTATTTAATATATGTATATACTTATTGTAAGTATATACATATATTTATTATTTGGGTTTGTATTTAAAAATTATTTAATACACTTATACTACCTAAAATTAATATAAAAATAAAGGATGTACTATTTGTTTTATAAGTAATGCCTTTGTAAGTTATTTAAAAGAGTATTAATATTTTATTCTTATTTTTCTTGTAATGCCAGATTCATTATGAAATTAATTGATTTCACAATTTAATAGAGGATAACTTCATATTTCACTTATTGTTTAGTCTTTAGGCCACTTACACATATTATTATTCATTGATATGTTTAGATATACATAAATTTACTTATTGGATGTGTATATTGGATTTAATAGAATTCTCTTTGTTTCTGATATATATTTGATTAGTTAGTTATATCAACCTTAAGAATAAATTATAATGATAGACCTCATTGCTCTATATGATTTTAGATTTATTTCATGTATAGCTAGTTGGAAGGGCATATAAACAATTTATTATATTAGGCTTTCTCAACAATTGGATTTATTTAGATTATATATATTCCATTACATATATCATCCAATGTTTGAAGCATTATTTTCTTCTCATATATTGACATTCCATTACATTTGAGGTATAATATGTTTATATGATATATTGTCCATTACATTTGGCACCACAAATTGTTGGTCCCAGTTAACTGATGATTGGTATAATGGAGTAAAAGTATGTTCCATTACATTTGGATGCCACAACGTGGTCAGCATAATATGTTTGTTCAATTGTCCATTACATTTGGCGCCTCAAAGTTAGGGGCTTGGTTAACTAATGATTATTGTTGCAAAAGTTCATATGTTTATTTTTATTTGAGATCATATAAAGATACAGTCCATTACAATATATATATATATATATGAAAAACAAAAAAGTTAAAAACTTGCTAACGCTTGTATTTATGTCAACAGATGGCATTCTACATACGCTTGATGGTGTTTTTGGTAGAACGCCATCTGTTGACATATATATATATATGTCATATTATTATTACTATTTGCGGGATATTCCGTGTAGTGAAAAAACTAAAATGCTGACGTTTCAGTACAATATCAAGTACCTTCCTCAGAGCGTCCTCTTTCTCAAATCATAAGAATGCATTCTTATGATTTGAGAAAGAGGACGCTCTGAGGAAGGTACTTGATATTGTACTGAAACGTCAGCATTTAGCTTTTTCACTACATGGAATATCCCGCAAATAGTAATAATAATATGACATCTTTTATCCGTGAAAACATTAGAATTAATATATATATATATATATATTGTACCATTTATTTATATATGGTACAAATATATTGGCATTTGGTAAAAGCTTAAAAAAAAGTAAATTTAGATTTTTTTTAATATAATTTATTTTTTTAAAAAAACATACAATGAAAGTTAAATTGTTCTTTCGTATTTTTTTTATGTAGTTAGAAATGAAAGTAGAATTGGAGAGAACAAAAGAATTCCAAAAGTAAAAAGATAAGCTAAAAGAAAAATATTTTAGCTAATTAAAGATGGCCAAAGGATTTGCTAACAAAAGAAAACTTTGTAACATGAATTTTATAAGGAATTACAGATTAATTAACACCGTATATTTTGACAAACAAAAGATATGTGCAGAAATCAGGAAACTGGATCCTGACTATAAAAATAAAAAATTAAGTTGGATTAACATCGTTCATTTGTTTCTCTATAGTTAGTCCTGGATAACAAGAATATATCCAGGATCACTCTATGCTGAAATAATTCAGCATGTCGGAGTAAACAACACCTTCTGTGGACATTGTGCCTGAAGATGTACACCAGAAAAGCCTTCGTGATTGACTAGGAGAATAGACCACAAGATCAACTAATAACCAATGGCTGAGCTCATTCTAACCCAAAAACCTATGCATAGTTATCTACTACCTTCTCACTAAATTTTCCGGTAAGCTATTATTTATTATTCCTGATTGTGACTAAATTGTCGACAAACCATTCTAAAAAATAAGTTTATAATAGCATCCCAATTGAGACTTCAATTTAATTTATCAAGAGACTCTTATTTAACCAAGAACCTTTTAATTGTTTGACTGTTATTTTTTATTAATGTATTCATATTTGGATCAGTGTGTGTTCTCTCCAGTTTATTTAATTCACAATTTAACTTAAACAGATTTTTAATCTGTTAGAATAAAAATATTTCTAATATCAATTTTCATTTGTATATTATTAATAATATTTATTAGTGTTTATTATCAAATTTATTATTAGTTTAGTAAGATTTAAAAATGTAATTTACCTTTGCCAATATGTTTTGAATAAGCTCCAGGAATAATAATATTTAAAAGATAATTCTAGTTTACAGTAGAATTACCGATTCTTAAAAATTTTTTTTTTCTTTTTAATTTGCAAGATGTTATGTGATGATTTCAGTGGGTTCTTGTAGAACTCTGGCACCTTGCAAATAAATTAAAAACTGATTTCATCGATAGCATAATTCACAACAATTACTAGGTAGAGTTGATTAGGAAATATAGTTATGTTTTTTTAGAAATAAAAATACAATTTTCTTCTTTTTGCTATAACTTGATCAACTTGTGCAATTTATTGCGATAGAGGTCTAGTCAGATGGGAAAAATGCTTCAATATATATTGTAACGTTTTTTGTTTTGCTAGGCCTCTTACACGCTAATATAAAATGCGCGTGAGTTGATCAAGCTATGTCAAAAAAGAAGAAAGTTATATTTCTATTCTAAAAACATAGCTATATTTCCTGATCAACTCGGCCTAGAATTATTGCTAAGTACAATCGTGAGCTGACTCAGTTTTTTAATTTCTACATGAGGGCACCAGAGTTGTTAGACCCACTGAGTCGGCGTCAAACATATTGTAACTCGTAAACTAAACAGAAAAAAGGTGCTTTTAAACTAATCGCTATTACATCATACCATAACGAGAATTAATTTTTTAAGATTATTATTCCTGGGCTTATTCAAACATATTGGCAAGGGTAAATTACATTTTTAAATCTTATTAAACTACTAATAGATTTAATAATAAAAAATAATAACTATTATTAATAACGCACAAATGAGAATTGATATTAGAAATATTTTTAATTTTGACAAACTAAAATACTTCATGTTAAGTAGCTAATTAATACCTTGGAGAGAACACATTTAATTCAGGTGGGAAATATCCAGAAAATATAAATATCAGTTAAAATAAACAAAAAGTTCTTGGTTAAATAAGAGTCTCTCATATAGAAAAATTAAAGTCACTATCGGGATTCTTTTATACGTATATTTTTACGAGTAGTTTTAAATAGTTAACTTTGTCACAATCAGGATAATTATTCTTACCGGTAAGTTTCATGAATTCAGTAGTAGATAACTATGCATAGTTTTTTGGTTATAATGAGCTCGGCCTTTTGGTTATTGCTTGATCTTGTGGTCCATTTCCCCAGTCGGTCACGAAGGCTTTTCCTGGGGTACATCATTAGGTCCGATGTCTTCAGGAGCTCCGGTTCACTGCGACATGCCGAATTCCTTCAGTGAAGAGCGATCTTGGATATATCAATGTTATCCAAGACCAACTAGAGAAACAAAACGAACAAGACCTTCCTTCAACCGGATCCCTCCTTTTTCTATCCAGTTTTCAGAACTTCTGCGCATGCTAGTACCACGCCTTTTTAATCTTATCCAGTCTTTATAAATTTTATGTAATAAAGTTTTTATTTTCTTCAAGTTTTCGGCCATCTTTAATTAATTTGAGTATTTCTACTTTCAGCTTATCTTTTTTTACTTGCTTTTGGAATTCTTTTGTTCTCTCCAATTACTGTTAATACTAATCACATAAAAAAAAATAAGAAGAATAATTCAACCCTCATTGTAGGGTTTTTTTTAAAAAAAAAAATTACTCAACAAAATTTTAAATCCACTTTTATCTTTTAGTTTTACAAAATTTTAAATCCACTTTTATCTTTTAGTTTTTTTTTTAACCAATGCCAATATATTTGTAACGTATATAAATAAATGTTACAATATATATATTGTAACGATATATAAATATGTCGTTACATTAATTTAAAATAAAAACTTAAAAGTTCGCAAATAAAAGTAAAAAACTAAACGCTAAAATTAAAATGTTTGTTAAACGTATATACATTCACACAGATGCCAAACTTTAAATTTTTTTTTTTTTAAAAAACAAATAAATAAGTATTTGAACGTACTTTTTTTATAAAAAAAAAAAAAAAGTACAAGATTTAAAAATAAAAACAGGTATTAATTAATGTAATCTGTAAATGGAAATGATTGTTTATGAATTATCGAAAACCAAAGATAGATAAGAAAATAAAGAGAAATTAGCTTGACCAATGGAAGCACTAAGCCTTGGCTCGGACCCTAACGAAAGTGATGGATTAGTGACATTTTGTTGATTGAATCTGTGTGGATAATATAAAAAGGGAAATACACTTTTTTCGGACAGTTCCAGCATTGTGTGTTTCAGAGTTGTGGTAGGACGCACATACCACACTCTATTTTAAAAAAAAATGAAAGACTGTGATACCTTGAACCAGCTATTGCCATCTCCAGAACATTATCTTCCAATGGAGGTGTCACGGGAATTAAAAACAGGAACCTGGACTCTTCTACCATAAGCTATATGAAATGAACAATTATTAAAATCAATTAAGAACTTTCGTCAAAGTTTTACAAATTGATAAGCAAGCCAACTTAAATGTTAAAACGGACTCTTATCTGACTTTTGTAAGTTTTTAAATCAAATTAATAATGTTTAATTTTATATGTTTTCCGATTGATAAACATCATTTACATTTTTTTTTCTTATTGTAAAGATTATTTAAATGCATGAAATTTAAATTGTTTATAGACGCTTGCATGGATTTGTTTGTGGTTAATTATATTTTGGTTTTCATATTTGATCAAAATATATAGACATACAGCAAAACTCTCCAAATAGTAGTGCCATCTTGTGCTAACAAGAGCAATCAATGGAGATTTTTGCTGTATTTTGAATTGTTTAATAACAATTATTGTGCTAGTATGAGATAGTGATCATGTGATGTTTAGTGGTTTAATATATGGACATTCGATAAATAATGATACCATACGGTATCTAAAATGTATTTATTCAGATGTCTTTTAAGTTATTGGTGGCAACGCAAGTATCTTATGGTGAATACTATTGGGTTACTTATAAATTTCCCTCTGCGATTGTCGGTATCAATAATTTTGTATTTTGATCGTTTATGTTTATTTTGGAAATGTTTTTGACTGTGGAATCTATGTAATCGATCTATACCCAACATTTTTAAACAAATCTGTGCGAACGTATTTAAATGTTAAAAAATTTAAGTCGGGCGTGAATGGCTATATAGTTTTGTAAAGTTATATTAAGGGAGGGTAATCTTAGGTTATTTGTTTCGTAGTTGAATTGGTTCAACGGATTGGATATATTTGTGTAATTGTAGATGTAGTATGAGATCCGCTATGGGCAGGATTATATATATACGCCACACACCTTCTGTTTGCCTATGGATGGATTGGTAAGACGGCAAAGGACCGCAGTCCATTCCTATGGAGTTTTATGTTTATTGTTCTACTTGCCAACCGATGTCACATTCCTGTTGGTGGAGAGACAATGTCTTCTCTAATTCTACTTACTGATCAGATGTACATTCCTGACAGTATAGTATTTTGTGTTGTCATATTTTCATGCTACATTGAATACATGAATGTATCAGATGGATTGTCGCCAGTTTGATTGCGAAATTTTTTGCCTAAGGTTAAATCAGGGAAGAATATTTTCTTTTCAGATGCAGATCTATGTAGTCTATTCATACTTGACTTTCTAAATAAAATATTAAACTCATTGAAACTTAGTTAAATGTAAAATTAAAAGATTAATAGAAAAATCTAAAATGTTGAATTTATTCCTCAAAATTTAAATGTTATTTTATATGTGCATAAATAAATATTTTTATGTGTTAATTTCTGGCAGTGGCTTTTATTTATTGATATTTAAGATATAAATTAAGATATAGATTTTTATCTTGGCGTCTCCACTGAGCTAGTGACTTGGGCTAATGATCTGAATATTTAAATAAAGTGGAATCTTAACAGCGCGTATCTGCCTACTCTATAAATTTTTCTAGGTTTAAATGCCTAGATGGCGCCTTGTAGAGCAGATATTGTAGTTTGTGGTTAGATTCGATCTTCACTTTCATTTCGATCGTTATAATATATACATATATATGAAAATTACATTATCATTAAAATATATTTACTAATTTGCACTTGCTTTAACAACAAACATTTCTAAAACTTCTAAGGATAGAATAGATACAAATTAGCTAGATATAATCATCATCAGATAAATAAAAAATCACATTACTAATTGGCATCTGTTAAGACTTGAATCAAATAACAAGATAATATATCAATATATACTCCACCTATTTATATATTTAAAGAGCATAAACAATCATCATGGGATAAATTTCAATTACTTCAATCTTGTTGGTTCTGAGCATTTGTATGACAAACCTGTTTTCTTTTTTTATATATATAATCTAAACTTAGTGCACTTTCAATGAAGTTTATGGTGATTGTTTATGCTCTTTAAATATATAAATAGGTGGAAGATATATTGATATGTTGAGATATGATAATAATACGTATTTCTATACATCTGTTGGTTCTGAGCATTTGTATGACATAGCTGTTTTCTTTTATATATATATAATCTAAACTGGGTGCACTTTCACTGAAGTTTACCATAATCATAGCTTTCTTTATGAAAACTGCCCTCAGTTTTAGCTTATAAAAAGAAAAAAGTATTTCCCTATGTAGAAGAAATAACTATGTAAATTTAAATTACAAATTCAAACAAAAGGAAAATCAATATTGTATAATAATAACAAATAACAATGACAAATGAGAATGGATATACTAATTTCAAGTTAATAAAGTAAGAAAAAAGAGAGAACAAAAGAGAGAGAAAAAATATATGTCCTAGAAATTAGATTTTTTTATTATTATTATTAAGGAAATAATTATTTGAATACAGATTGCATTAAATTACTGCTCTATTCATTTACATTTGTTTTAGTCTTTGTATACATTGATTAAGTTCCAACTTGAATTTACATCTCTCTTTTATCTTGTGCAGTTTTATGTTACATCTTGGTCTTTGGTTACACCATGTCAAATCAAGCAGCCATTTTTCATTTGGTAGTAGATGTTATCTGTTTTCTATTATCTTTGTTCTTTCCTCTTTTCCTTATTCTTTTTGTCATCCTTTTTTCTATCTTTGTTCCTCTTCTTTCTTGTCTCTTCTAGTTTCAATTGACAAATCATTTTTAATATTTAGATGTCAGGTTTAAGAGGTTTGATTGTCAGCTCATCCAGAGCGATTTGTTCTCACATGTCTACATACAGTCTATGGAATGTTATAAGATAGTCTCTGGTTTTCAGACAGCAATGGTGTTTCTTGAAGACAAGCCATGGGTTTGCCAAGTTGTCTCAAAATCACTGTGACACCTGGTCCACCACTTTGCAAAGAGAATCATGATCACCATTCAGATTATAGAAAATTCCCCAGTTCTCAGTGCCCTACTGATGTCCAGTGTCTGAGAGCATCCTGATGTAATACTAGATCTCAATTTTATCTCCATGTCTCTGAGTTTTGAGCAATGGGAAATAAGATGATCAATATCCTTCTCCTCCTGGTTGCATAATGGGCAGGTGGGAGAAATGCTCTTAAATCCCCTATGATCTATGAAGAATTAGTTTGATGGAAGACAGTCTGAATTTGACAATGAAATTTACTAGCCTGATGTCCAATGACCAGTATTTGGATTTTTTATCAATAACTTTAAGGTTGATTCTAGTCTGACTTGGTTACTCTGCTGACTGGGATGCATAAGTTTGTATGCATCCCAGTACTTAATCTTTGTATTAAAAATTTTTTTGCCAGATATGAGCCGTGACACGTGATCCTCCATTTCTGTTAACCACCTGTTCTTGTAAGGCAGCAGGGTAATGGTGGATTCAACTGAAGGGGAATGTTGGTTCCTACCTTCTAGATCTTTAGTTACCCTCAGAATAGCTATTGTCTTCTGCATGAATAGCACCTGGATGTCATGCAGACCAAGACCATTTAATTCTTTGGGTTTTCTCATTCTGTTGAGGCTTATACAAGAAATTCTACCAGGTGATGAATTCCATAACACTTTTGTACACTGAGACCCTATTTTATTTTGGAAGGTCTTGATCAGCCCGATAAATGGTCAATAATATGCAATTCTAGTGGAAACCAACATATTCAACAGTGTCACCTTGCCAGGAAGTGCCAGGGAGATTGAGGATAAGGTGCCGGCCACCTTTCTGGTCTTCTCTAGTAACATGGATTCTGATGTCTCATTGCTGACCATGACATCACCTCTGGCATCCCCAGAAAATTTTAGGGTGTGCCAGTGAAGTTAGATGTAATAGTTTTGCCATTGCAAGCCTTCAAGACTGCTGTTTTTGCTGGATTCATTTTCAGATGGTACTTGATTGGACACTAGCTGGGGAAGATGCTTCACAGATGGGAGAATGATGGTTACATCATCTACATATGATATATGGTGAATCACCTCCCCCAGCACTGGGACAAATACTCCAGGCAGCCTTTTCTCTACTTGTTTCAAGAAGGGGTCAATATATGTTATGAAGCATAGGGTGCTTAGCAGTGACCAATGTGGTATGGAGCTGTGTGGCTGGAATCCAGGGGCAAGAGAGCCATCAAAATAATAAACCAATGGAACTCCATAGCACCTGAGGATTGTGAAGAGTTGAGTTGGCACCACAGAGTCTAGGGCTGCTGCCAAGTCCAACTGGACAACCACTGGTAATGATTTTCTTTTCTACCTAATGTAATCGAGTGTTACCATGAACTTGTGAACAGCATCTCCAATGTGATGACCTTTGTGGGTAAATTGATGCCTGGAAATCTTTTCAAGCAGCTGCTGCTGAATCTTGTCTTTCATTATTGTTTCAACAGCTTTAATAAAAAATGATGTCATAGAGATTGGATGCAAGTTTGAAAAATCAGGCAAGTTTGATTGTTTTTTGAGGAAGGGCACACGGGCAATCAGATATAGGTCAGGGATAGGCTGGTACTTCCCTGCCAGTACACCAATTAGCCACTGTTTCACAAGTGCAGTGACTTGCATAGGTGGACCAAGACAAACCTTGGGATCATATGCAGGCCAGAATGTGTTTTTCAGGGTAATCCAAAAGCTTCTGCATGAGATCTTGCCATATTCCATGATCACCCATCTCCTCTTCCTCCCATCAGAAATCTCCTATGCTGAATGGCTCACTTTGCAGCTTATCCTTAAAATGCATGTCATTTTTTTCTAACATTGCTTCTCCTGAGTAACTGTATTTGTTTATCCTGATCATGGAGCATTGTGGGTCTCTTCCTGGCACCAAGTTACCACCAGAGATAACTTTGTGTCCAGTTGCCCTGCACTTCCAGATGCACTTTGGCCTTCTTTACTGCTATGTATTGTGCTAGCACCCTCCGTCTTTCTCTATATTGACCTTTAGATCATGATCTCCCTGACACTAGCTTCTGTGGCTGAGAGCTGAGCAACCTGGTAGCCTAATGTGTGCAATTTCATGATTAGCCTGATCAGACTCTTGGTGCATACAGTGAAGTTGTTGATTAGACCACTCAGGTGTTGGCTTTGTTTAATATTCTGATGGTTCTACACCGTTGAAGCATAGATAAAGGCACTGGGTCTAGGTTGAGTGATATCAACATGGCAAAACAGAATAAGGTACCAATTGGAATGAAGCATGTAGAAAATGATGAAGTTCTGAACTATAGAACATCAAATCTATAAGTGAGTGATACTGCTGAGTGTAGAAGGAATAGAAATTTTCTGGGAAGCATTCCTCCCCACTCAGCAGCACATGATTGATCAAGTGCAAGAATTTAAGTGTGAATTTACTGTAGGCCATGTTGAAGTCACCAAACAATATGATTGGTGACACTGTTGATGCCACAATGGAATGGATTTTCATAATTAATGTCATTGCTGCTTTGGAGCCTCTTCTTAAGTAAACATAGCTAGAATCAGGATGAATTTTCTGATGGTTATTTCTGTGACAATTAGTTCATTATCCATGAGGAGTGTCCTGGTACTATTTATTTTTAGTTTTTTGTTGATTAGAATTGCTACACCTGACTGGGCAGTGTCTCCAGGTAAATATTGCAAGACTCTGAATTGGCTGAGGGTGTCATTGATCTTGTTTTTAGAGTTCCAATGCAGCTTTGTCTCACCTAGGCAAGTATGTCCAGGCGAGATTGATCTAGCCATCTTTTAAGGGCAAATAGCCTTGCTATAAAATTTAAACCCCTAAATTTAAACTTCCGATGTTCAATGACATATATAATAATCATGTGGCAGAGACTAACATGTTAATCAAAAAGGAGGTTATCCAGTGTGACAGTGTGCTCACTGGAACCTGACAAGTTCTCCCATTTAAGCTGAAAATCTAGATGTAATATTGTGCCTAGTTGGTTATCGACCACCAGCAGGCACCTCTGAATCATATGTTATTGGCTCACTAATTCCAGCACATTTCTCTTTTGTTGCAGTTGTTGGAATTAAGGTGACAGTCCTTGACTCCCTTTTGTATTTCTTTTTGTAAAATTTGATGTTTTGTGGTTTGGGTATGGTCATAGTGGGACTTGCCAGACTATTAATAGAATCTGAATCTGACAGTGAGCTTGCAGATTGGATGTGAAGGAACATTATTTTAGCTTGCTCTGATATTACTTGGCTCATCTCATGATCATTGTTCATCAGGACTGTTTTATTCTTGTTATCAGTTAAATCTTTGGATGTGCAAGGTGTATGACTTTATTCTATCAATGTTTTTTTTTTATTTCTTGAGCTATCTGATCTTTATAGCCCATTCTTCTTATGGTTTGATCATCTTTCTTTCTACCCTGGATGATCTGCCAAATTGGTCAATTTCCATACTTGATTTGTTGCACTGTATTCTCATGTGCTGCCTCCATCATACACTTGTGTGTTCTTGTATTTCTCATTTTACAGATGGGACATAACATTTTGGGATATGTTCTGACCAGATGGTTGTGGTTTCCACATGCAAAACATTGTGGTTTTATGCCCCTAATAGATAAATACAGAGGGCATTTCATTTCCTCCAGTACTGGTGGCAACTCTGTAGGCAGGACTCCTTGAGCTAATTTGAGGGAAAATGCTGCTGTATTTGATGGAAGTTATATTCCTGCCCTACATTCTGACAGCTATTAAAATGACATAATTGTTTCAAACTTCTCAAGTAGCTTTTGCAGACCCTGTCCACCAAAATTCATGTAACAAATACCATGGACCATTTTGGCTCAGGACAAGTCTACCTTAACTAGAAATTTATCTCCAAAAACATTTGCTTTCTTTGGAACAACTCCTTCTGGAGGACATTGTGAAATTCAACCACAAAACAGTGTTCATTTGGATGATGGTAGATGCATTTCACAGCATCATCCATGTGCAACTTCTTCACTAGTAAGAAAAACTCATCGGTGGGAAACTCAAAAAGTTGGCATTTTTATTGGTAGCCAATAATATTAATGAACACTCATTTTTACAATTGGAAAAGGAATTAAACAAGATTACCGGAATTCTTTTGTTAAACTCAAAGTTTACCATGTCAAAGTCTTTTGGGTTTAACATTCCATTCTTCTGTGATAAGTTGAGTATAGATGACTCATTTTCACCTAATAGAAAGACCTCATCAAGATCTGGAAGTTAAAATATTGTGTCTTCTGCATTGGTACTGTTTCCTGTATTTAGTTCTTCACTTTATTCTGGTGCTTTAAATCTATGAGTAGCTGTTTGATATGGACCACTTTGGCTATTTTTCACCTTATTAGCATATGATGTATCTACATAATTATTAGTGATGTTCATGTTTTTCCCTGAAGCCTTCACTGTATTTTCTCCCATTGCTGTGTGTTGAGTCTGATTATGATGTCCACTATCAATCTCTTTATCACCTGCCTGTAGTATTTCTTTAACTTTGCATTGTTTTTGTGAAGTTTGGTGATATAATTAACTTCAATTTGATGCTTTTTAATTTTTTAATGGTTTTTCTGGCTTTTTATTATTTAATTCATCAAGAATTTTATTTAGATTGGCTGTCTTAGTCATTTCTTGTTGATATCCCACAGTTTTTGGCTGAAATCATCTTGTTTTGCCTTAAAATAAGTCATTTCTGGTTCAGTGCTATCACTTGAACCAATTTTAACATTTTTTTTTTCCATTTAGCAATTTAGGTAAGTTTGGATTTAGCAGTTTAGATAAGTTTGGTTTTATAATAGGATGAATAGCTTCCTTATTTTCTGTTTGGATCTTGCTGATTTTTTGAAGTAACCTTTATAAGACCTCTATCTTCAAAACTGTCAACTTTGTTTTTTGTTAGCATGTATATTCCCATGACTTACTTGGGGTTAATGTCCTGGTTTTATGATTATTTTTGCTAATAACAGATTTTTTGCTTTTAATGTAAGTTTTCCCCTTTGGGTTTTCTTCCTGTGCATTTTTATTTACATTTGAGTCAGTTGGAACAATACTAGATGGATTTGGAGCCTGCACATGCACCTTTTCATTGAGAATTGTAGTATGATTTTTACCTTTGCTTGTTTTGTCAGAATTTTTGCTGACACACTGAGCATCCATGTTGGACAGAAATTAAATTTAAAATTTTATAATTATCAATAAAAAGTTCACTTCAAAGCAAGATAAATAATTTATCTTTAGTTGCACAATCTTCAAAAACACTAATAATAAAGTTTTTATACCAAAATTGAAAAATACTTGCACAACGATATAGCAGTGAATATCCCTCTAGGTGCCACCTGATGACTGTGCTATAAATTAGTTTTGCCATGTCTATTGTAATGGCAAAACTAATTCTAGAAATACTGACCACAAGGGTGCCACTAGTCTGCAAATCAGAACTAGACATTTATTTTAAGGGTGGATGGGATATACGAACCTGAATGTGCCAAACTAAACTCAAGGTGAAACAAGAAATCTTAAGTATTGTTTAAACAATTGAGAAATAAAAAATACCAAGACAAACATCAGCCAAATAAATTTAAACTATTTGAAAATTTTATTAAAAGTTGTACAATAGAATAAAGAAATCTAGCCACAAATACAAAAGTGACTTAGATTGGAATACGCATATTTATCAGAGAGTGCACATGAGTATGGCAAACATGAAAACATTAAATGCTTTGCCACCAAAATTCTCTCACCTAAAAATAAAAGAAATGGATAAGATAATATCTTCCTGCTGGCAATTTATAAACTTACAAAAAAACAGCAACTCTAGTTTCCTTATTCAGAGATATTTAAACAGTTATGGTCTTGTAGGAAATCAATGAAACCAGCATGGACAATTGATTCTAACTACTGACTTTATAATACTGAAGGACTTCTGCATGTAATACTACTTCTAAAGCAAACATGGTTGATTTCACATACAAGACAGCAAAAAAATATTTGATTAAGATCTTACATAATCTAAAAAGAAATCACTGCTTTCAGAAAACCAGAACAATAAAGATGATAAATAACCAGCAAAAAGATTTGCGATTTGCATAAAATGCAAACTAAACATGTTTAAAATTAATTATTTTACAATAACAACTAAGGGCAGGTGAGTAAATAAAAATTACAAAGACTGCCAAAGCATTTAGCAATAGTTAGTGAAATGATTAGATATATTAGGAATATAAAATATAATCCCACAATGCACCCTCTGATAAACAAATATTTAAAACAAACTTGGAATCTAAAAACTAAGATTCCAAGACATGCTATAAATACTAGACAAAGTAAATACAGATAATGAATGTTAGATTAACTAATAAGTAAACCTTTATATATCACACTTCTTTTAGATTCAGCGGAAATTTAATTAGAAGCTAATTATTTACCCTGGCAAGAATAAGAAAAAGTATTTACCTTGTGGTAAAGCAATGTTCACATAGAGTGTGCACTTTTATGTTAGTTCATTTTTCAGGTCCTTTGGCAGTGGCAAGATAAAAACACAGGATCCTGTTTATTTTAGACATTCATAGCATGATTGAAGGAGATTTGGAAGAGGGATTCATCCTTTGTTTAAGTTAGCAGGGCATCTTGATGATGGCAACACTCAGAGCAATAGATTTGTACATCTTGTAAAGCAATAAAGTCTATAATTACCAGTTTTTAGAAAGAATTAAATGTCCGAACTGCTATCCAAAACAATATCAGTCTCTGCAGGCCATAATCAAAGTGTGTACGGAATACTGAATCTCTCACTTTGAAGCAGCTTGTTAGTCAAGAATAAAAGCAAAAACCAAAACTCTTCTCCCAAAATTTGCAGGTTCATTTATACCAGGCTACATTTTCCATGAAAACCTTTCCTGTTGTCCTAGTCTATGCCTAAGGGCAGGGCAAATCTTAATCTCCCACTCAATCTAATTTAAGAATTCTAACCAGGGATTATTTTAAACAAAAACAACACAAAATTAAATCTCCACTTTTAGAATGAGTAGAAATGATAAAAGAGACAGGAATATAATAAACAAACCTGCTTGTTTTTAATCAAATTGATCTAAAAAAAAAAGTAAAAACAAGCAGTGAAAGTAAACTATTTTAAAATCAATTTCTATAAAACTGAAATGACCTATTTTAAATATAACGAGTATGTGTTTTAACACACTACTGTTTTTAAATAATTAAAAAAAAATTTTTTTTAACATTAGACATTTAACAAGATTAAAAGTTTTTAATTTTGGCAGAAAAACCCTTGAATCGGATATCAATCTGGTTCACTATATAAACCAATATGTTAGACAGAAATACAAACATTAAAGTCCATTTTTTGTTGTTGATTTGATATTTTAAAATATTTATTTTGTATTTATTCAAAAGAAAACATTTCTTTCTGAAATACCTCAATACCATATCTAATTGTAACTCTCCAATATATCCTATAGTGTGCCATATCTTATTAATGGAAACAATTTATAAAGAACTTCTGCAGAATATCTTTGAAATAATTTTTATGAAGTAAAGAGTGTCACTTTTTTTACACAAACCATTTTCAATCTCATTATAAAACATTGTTTTAAGAAATCTTACATTGTTCTTTTTTTTTTACATATCCAGTACAACAAGGGATGAATTTATAATAATGGAATATATAGCCTAACACTTACCAAATTGAACAATATATTGATTGCTTTTATGATCTTGCCATTATATTTTTAATATTTACTGACAATTCTTAGATAAAATTTATTTAATTATTTTGTATTAGACCGGCAGCATTTCTAAGTTAATCCCATGAAATAAATGAAGCAAAATGACAGCTTTATAAATAGTTAACTTAATTACAGTAGTTACTTACTTGTGATGAAATTTCCTATCTTTTAACTTTTTACTTTGATATATCAGTTGTACTTCAATATTTAAATTCATTTTTTCCATTTTAAACTATAAGATGTTTAAACTGGTTTAAAATCACAAATTGAAAACTATTTAAGCTAAATGTTGCTAATGACAATTCCCTGTCATAGACCGGTAAAAAAACTCAAGTTTTTTAACATTAGTAAACCATTGTCGTTATATGTGAGTTTCAAAACATTAGATACTTACTATAAATCGTCTTTTGAATTAAAAAATGCACAATCATCAGCATACTATAAATATAAAACATTATCTCTATTTCATAGCCCGTCAAAAAGCAATTCCAAATACCACTGTCAGAAAAATTAAAAATGAAACAAATGTGCATAATTGTTTACCACGTATTTTCATTTGAAATGCATTCGATTTCAATTATATTTTTATACATAGATGCGTGGATGGATACAAGGATGTAAAGATTAATACCTAGACAGTTAGAAAGATATCAAATTCCAAAAAATAAAAATTAAGTATAATAAACAAATAAATAAATATTACTGTCTTTAACATTTTTAGTGTTATTTGTTCAATCTATCTTCTTCAAAACTTATATATGTGTGTATATGAATACTTAACATTTAATAAAAAAAAATAAACTAAGAACACTCATTCACAATTAAATTATTATCCAAAATAAAATTACAAATCAATTATATATAGTACTAATGATTTCTCTACCAAGGCATTTCAGATTTTTTCAAAAGTCTGTTTTGAGAAATCTGCATTGACACGAAAATCGTTGATACTGGATTTGTAATTTAATTTTGAATAATGATTTAAATATTAATGGAAGTACTTCATTTACCATAGATAGATGGATAGATAGATAGATAGATAGATAGATAGATAGATAGATAGATAGATAGATAGATAGATAGATAGATAGATAGATAGATAGATAGATAGATAGATAGATAGATAGATAGATAGATAGATAGATAGATAGATAGATAGATGGATAGATAGATAGATAGATAGACGGATAGATAGACAGATAGATAGATAGATAGATAGATAGATAGATAGATAGATAGATAGATAGATAGATAGATAGATAGATAGATAGATAGATAGATAGATAGATAGATAGATAGATAGATAGATAGATAGATAGATAGATAGATAGATAGATAGATAGATAGACAGACAGTCAGAAAGACAGACAGTCAGACAGATAGACAGATAGACAGATAGATAGATAGATAGATAGATAGATAGATAGATAGATAGATAGATAGATAGATAGATAGATAGATAGATAGATAGATAGATAGATAGATAGATAGATAGATAGATAGATAGATAGATAGATAGATAGATAGATAGATAGATAGATAGATAGATAGATAGATAGATAGATAGATAGATACCTGTTTTAGAAAGGACTATTTATTTTCGGCAGCAGACAGCAGGAGAACGTGAGAAGTCCAAAACGCAAATATAATTATCTGGACAAATTTTTTGAGAAAAATTACAAGGTACATCAACATGTGAGGAGTAATCTTTTAAAGAAGCAAGTTTTTTACAAGGATGGAATTCTGATGCTGAATAATATATAAAAGAAGACTAAATTATCATTTGTAATGGCATATATTAATAATTTAAATTCTTTTTCATAATTTATTCCTTAGAAAAATCTAAAACTCTTTTTGAAATTTATTTTGAAACAACTAAGTATTTGACAGTTTTAATTTTGACTGAGAAATACCACTTAAATAATATATATATATTTAGAAATAATAAGCGAAATAGTGCCTAAAGCTAATCTGGGATAATGATGTAATTAGTTTCCAACCAGTAACCACCTAAACATTCGCAGTAAATATAGCAACCAATATTTCTAACTGCTGTATTTACTGTGAATGTTTAGGTAGTTACTGGTTGAAAACTATATATATATATATTGTAACGGGATATATATATTACTGGTTGAAAACTATATATATATATATTGTAACGGGATGGGGGGATAGGTGAGATGTGAAAAATGAATGAAACTGGGTGATGGCAAAATCATCATCACTCCCAGTCCATTTAATGAAATACAAATCTCAATAATTTGAAAAATTATCCATAAGTAATATATATTTATGAGAGTATGAGATTATAAAAATACAAGAGTATGAGATTAAAGAATCTCTGTGAACATTGAGAGATCAGCCAGTTAACTCAGAAGAGCAACTATACTAATTAATCATCAACCAGCATTATAAATAAAAGTAAGTATGAGTACTCAAGAGAAATAACCATCCATCATCATCATCATTGATGGGAATAAACAAATTAGTACAATAAATCAGAATAAAATCAACAATCCATCTTGTGGCTGGATTTAAACCATAAATAATATAAATCAACAGTCAACCTTGTGACTGGATTGGAAATGGGTCTTCTGTAGACCAGGCTAACTATTGATCCTTTGCCAGCTTGGGCAATTATTTCAACATAACTTAGGTGCACCACTTATGTGCTCATCCATTAAAATACATAAGAATCAAAAAATCTAAACAATAATGCTGGGACATTTAAAACATGCTGAGCATCATCAATGCTCTGGCCACTTAGTACCATTAATGTACTGGCCAACTATAAACTTAAATTTTTAATAAGACCAAAGTAAAATATAAAATAATAGTTTGTCGGCTTTAAAGAGTATCCTCTTTTGCGCCAACCAGGATGATGATTGATCATCTCTGGATGTCCAAAGCACTAAACACATCCCCATTTATCTGTGTCTGAAATCTAGCTCAGAAAACATGGGCTCTATTACTGTATGTGAACAAGAGATGATGGAATACAATTTTAATAATTAAATACAAGTTTATTAATAACAAAAAAAATAAATGATTAAGGTCTTATAAGGGTTCTGATTTTGAAAAGTATACAGTAATAAAAGTCATTACACTAATTTACAAGATTACTACAAAATTCAAATTATTACACTAACAGTATTTCTTAATTAGTTTCTATAAACGCATATATATATATATATATCCGTACACAGACATGCGTTTTATAATACACAAGGAATACATTTCAATTAAACATAAAATAATTATTTAAAAAAATGATTAAAATTTACATATGTGTTATAATTGACAACATACGCACATATACATGTGTGTGCGTGAAATAACCTATTTGACTTGTTACAAATTAATTATCAAAATCTTAAATTATATACAATACAATAAATGATTGAAGTTTCAGTTAAATGAAATACATTTTACATACTAGGTTTACTGAAACACGTATATATAATTTGCACAGACGTGCGAAACATTAATTTATCTACATAACATTAGAATTTATCACAATAAAATTATTACAGATTATTCTCGCAATTTAATTCTCTTTGCTGAATATAATCTTTTTCTTTAAAATAAGAACTATCAAATTTTTGACAGTTAATTGATTTAAAATGTCCTTTTTTTTTTTTAGTCTAAAAGATTTTTGGAAATCTTTTTCTTGATTATTAATTATAACTTTCTTTGTAGTTTTTTTTTCTTTAATAAACGATTTTAAACTAATATCGTTTTATATATTTCTGATCAGTTATAAAAATGTCATTTTACTAAGGAAATTGTTTAAAACTTCCTTATCATATATAATGCTACTCACCATATGTTTATCCGTGTTTCTTTGCCTTTATCTGACGCAGCATAGTGTAATTAATTCTTCAGCAAGCTGGAAGATTTTTCTTGATGAGTTTGGTTTTAGTGATTGTCATCATCAGGTAAAAGTATATAATTCCGGGAATTTGTTGGCATACCATGAGATTTCTTTTGTAGTCCAAGCAATTGTCAGTCTGACTTCTAGAACATATTTAAGCAGCTAGTTGATCCATTTGAAGTGACTCTGGCTTCATGAATCAAATCTCTGCAGTAAACTATAATGCAGCTACTGGATTGTACTCCCTTAGATCTTCATAGGAGCTTTATATAACTCTGCTAGCTATTTTGTCCTCATTTTCTTTTCAGGCTATTGATTCAGAAGTGACCCAGCTTCAAAACCAAAACTCCTGTGAAGGAAAATAGTAGCAGCTCCTGCCTTCAGCAACATTAGATCATGGTAGCTTTTCTGCAAACTCTCTGGTTAGCTAAAACCAACTGCTGCACTTTATCAAGTTGCAGTAAATTATTGCAACCAACTATACAGCTGACCTTTCTTACAAAAATTATTATTCAAAACTAGAGCTAATCCTGTTATTAGCCCTTTTATAGACTCATCTAAGGTGATACAACACCTTGATTAAAAACAGTTTCTATTTTTATCTCACTAATTCCTTTGAAAACATATACATGTTTTTACATAGGGGATTTCTAATAGATAAAAACTTTGTTTAATTAATTAAAAAAAAATTTAAAAACAAGTATTGTGTTTTTACATTTCACAATCAGAATAATAATACAATATTTATATTTATTCAGACCTTTTTAAAATATTAATTTCATAATGAAATTATACTTTAAACCCAGAGTTATTTAACCCTTTAATTATTATTATTTTATTTTAGAAAATATAAAAAAAAATCTACAAAAATTTATCCTGTGTTTATTTCTACTTTTCCTTTATTATATATATATATATATATTTATGTGCACACACTATATTAGTGTATTCTATGTAAGCCAACTGGTTACAATATAAATAGCTAAAATTATTAATAAATTATTTCATGAGCCATACGTCTGTGCAATTTTTAAGCCACACAAATTACTACATGAAATCATAGTAATTAAAACTTTATTTTGAACTTATTATTTGCTTTAACATGATTTTGGAATCTATATTACATGTCATTATAGTGTATCTCAGTTAATTTCTATTCCAAAATGACAATCATTCATGAATAGAAAAAAATGATATTTTTGTAAATACAATAATAATAATAATAATAATAATAATAATGATAATAATAATAATAATAATAATAATAATAATAATAATAATAATAATAATAATAATAATAATAATAATAATAATAATAATAATAATAATAATAATAATAATAATAATAATAATAATAATAATAATAATAATAATAATAATAATAATAATAATAATAATAATAATAATAATAATAATAATAATGATGATGATGATGATGATGTGGGTGGTGGTGTTGGAGGAGGAGGAGGAGGTGGTGATGGTGGTGGTAGTGGGACAGTAGTAGTAGTAGTAGTAGTAATAGTAGTAGTAGTAGTAATAGTAGTAGTAGTAGTAGTAGTAACAACAACAACAACAACAATAATAATAATAATAATAATAATAATAATAATAATAATAATAATAATAATAATAATAATAATAATAATAATAATAATAATAATAATAATAATAATAATAATAATAATAATAATAATAATAATAATAATAATAATAATAATAATAATGTTGTGCAGTCCTGCTGTTTAACGGAAGGAACAAACTACACAAAGCTCTGATAAAAAGCCAAGAAAATATAAAAGATAAAATAATAATACGGTAACATCTAATATCAAAAAAATAACAATTGAAGATAACAAGAGTGTTTTTTCCTAAGCTAAAACAGTAAGTAAAGTATATAATTTAAAAAAATAAAATTTGATAATAAAACAAAAGCATGGCATCTGAATAAATAAATTTCACCCTAAATCACTCCAAAATCAATAATAACAAAACCGGTCAAAATAACACAGACAAATACATGCAAATATGAAAACTCATGCAAACATCACAAAACTTAATCATTAACAAAGTGATATAAAAACAATGAAACCACATCATAAACACCAAGATTTAAAAGAGCAACTCAAATAAATATTGATGGTTTACATCTGCAAACTAACAATGACCTAGAGCCTCCATTAGACACTTGGACTCAAGAAGAGCTATAAATTGTTAATACTAGTTTTAATAATATTATACTGAATAAACTTTCTAACACCTTCAGAAAAGTTTCTCGAATAAATCACTAGTACTAGCCACCACATACAGAAATCTTACTTTATATTAATTTCCCAGAAACTTATTATACCAAGCATTACCAGAAAACACAATATGGGGCATTGTCTCTAGCATAGGAGTGCACCCAAATTCCAGATATATAACAATACAATTTTATGATGAATGCCAAAAGGCTAGGTTTCAAACCAAAATAAAAACATTTGGAAGCTACATCCTCATTTCCTCTTTACTGTCGATGAAAATCTGCAAAACTATTTTACAGGCATCATTAAAAAGACATATTTGGGATATAACAAAACCGACTTTTAAAATATGATGCATCCATTTGGCAAGACAGTCTATCTGAAACCAATATATTTTACTGATATGCCAACCCCAATATATAGTAATAGCTTTAATTTTAAAATCAAATTAGATGACAACATAACTCCAGAAAATATCCCAACCCAGATCATTGATCAACAAGCAATTCTCAACCTTTACATAAGAAGGCTCAAACCACAATGTTTTACATGCAGTGAACATGGCCACCTAGCCATCAATTATGACTCACAACAAAACATGCATAATCAAACAAGAACTAACAATTTACAACCACCAAAGGGTTCAAATCAACTAAGCGAACCATATAAGACTGAAAAAAACAAAAATCAGAAAATAAAAAAAGAAACAACTTCAGGAACACAGGGATGAAAATATAAATGAAAAAGAAGAACTTTGAGATCTATCAGTCAAAAAAATAATTGGAAAACAAATAACAACACAAAAAATAAAAAAAAATATGATAGCACTGCAAGAACAAAACAAAACACAAACTGTTGACAATATAAAAGATAAAAATGAAAACAAACAGCTAAAAGAACACACTGATACCAATATCAGAGTTGACTAATGTGAACCACCAAGAATAACAGCAATAAGAAATAAAACAACAGATGAGTTCAACAAATACCAGAACCAAAAAGATAACCAGACTGACCACACAAAAAATAGACTAAAAACATCAGATTAGAAGATGATGACTTTTGGGAGCTCCAAACAAGCACACCCAATAGATGATATTACTGATGAAAAACTAGAACAAGACTATAAGTATGCCCAAAAATAACATACACCAAATCAAGGAATAAATCCAAACACATTCACTACATATATCATTAATGAAAATAAAAAACTGTAGCCATTTATATTAGAGGACTATACTGTTTTTTATTTAGGAAAAAAATACAGGTGGCTTATCACCTGCTACATAATGTAAATACATTTGATTAAAGAAATCTTGAGATCAATAACCCAGATATGGTTTATACAAAGATATGGCAACATGGATGAAGTTCTAAGAATCTGCAAATTAAAGGACTTGTCAATTCAAAGAATCTTATAAATCAATGGAGAGGACTATACTTGGTCTCAAAAATCAAGAAATTAAGCCAATGAATGACAAACACATGGTCACATCTACTTGGACTTTTAGAAACAAAAATGTATGCAGGATCACAAATAAACCCAGCAAACCACCTAAGCAGAGAGGGTTTCTGGGCATGCTCAAGGGACTCTTCAACCTCATCTACTGGCACTGGTATCTTTATTACTAATAACTCCTTATTCACATCTTTTTAAATTATCTTCATATAGTTGAACCAACTGATAACCGTATTGTGCTATAAAATAATAAACATTAATATAATTTTTGTCTACATGCCATCACAAGATAACAAAATAAATGCATTAATAATAAATATCAACTCAATGCTAGCCACTTCTGCAAATCCAATTATATTAATTGGTGACTGTAATTCAACATATCAAAATGTTACAAAAAAATGGCTGCACAGAATCTCTATATGACTAATGAGTGTGCAAGGCTTCCTACTAAACAACTCAACATGTTTTCACAATGATCACCATTCTTCATTCATTGATCTATGTTTATACTCCCTGATGCTCCACCACCTTATAACATTAAAGCCAGGACCAATAATGACAATAAACTTCGAACAAATAACTATCACCATTCCCATTAACAAGAATAATAAGAGTATTATTCCAAACTAATTACTCCGGAATTTGTATTTTCAGAAACATACATCATGCTAAACAAAATATAAAATATGCATCTTAACCCAATACAAAAATATCTAACCTATATAAACTATTTTTTTCAATATCAGCCACATAACAATGAAACAACCATCAACTCCAAAACACTAACTCTTTCAGATGAACTTCAAAGACATAACCATGGTCAATCCATCACACCACATACACTCCTCAAAGTTCTTATTGCAATACAGACAAATGAAGGAACATATGGGGGAAATAACATGATCTTCCCAATATATGAGTATTTTTTTAAAAAAACTACAGGCAAGTCAACTACCTGCAAGGCTTACTAACCTATTTGAACTGTGATAAATTCTTAACAAAATTAGCTGCTACACTGATTTCATGCCACACAGGAAGCCCTAGAATACCAGCATTTGTACTAAAACACATCAGCCAATATACAATGCAATACCTATGCAGCCTAGCCAATTATCTAACAAAAGAAATTCAATCAATGGTGGTAGTTTATCCAACAGCAATAGTACCCTTCAATAAAAAAGCTGACCCTCGATTACCTATGGCCAATATCCATGGGACTACTACCAATCAAAATTTTAAAAAAAACATTATTAAAGAAAAAAATAGAACCCTATATAATGCCACTGATACCAAAAGCTCAGTTTGCCAAAAAAAAAACTCCTCAACAACCCAGGCAGCATTGCTATTGCAAGAAATCATGACATTGAGGCAGCTTTTGACTCAGTAGATATCCCTGTTATGTTGAGAATGCTACAAGAGACTAACATTCACAAAACTTGACTATATATAATAGCAAACCTGCTCCTGAATAGAGAGATACACATAATGCTTAATGGCAGAAACTTGCATCATTCCTACCCACCCAATCAATATCCCAGGGATCCCCCCTCAGCTCACTCCTATTCATACTTCCCTCAGCTCACTACTATTCATACTGTATATTAATTTCCTACTACAAAAAATAGAACAAACGTTTACTGGAATACAAATACCCAGTACAACACAGAACATAACACGTACAGCATATATGTCACAGTCTTCCTATTCTCAAAAAACAAATATCTCAACTACAAAAGATATTGCATGAATACACATATATTATAAACTAAACTTTAACATAGCTATAACATCTGACTAGTCACTTTTTACTGGAAAACCATGCACAGCAATATATCAATCATTTCCATTTCATCTAGGGATCACTGGAATGAGAACTCACATACAAAACTATTTAATAGACAAAGTACAACAAATTGCAAAGTCCCTGTCAAAGACATATATATATATATATATATATATATATAAAGTCCCTGTCAAAGACATATATATATATATATATATATATATATATATATATATATATTGTACCGGGAATGTTAATTCTGATGTTTATATAATGGTCTCTTAGGCAGAGAAGAACATACTTGGAGAGTATGTATGTCCAAATGATAGCTATAAAATATATAATTAGCATTACATTTCCAGGACATAACTTCTTCTCGACTGTTGAATTCAACACCATGTTCAAAGCACTTTTTTGTTTTGTATAACACAGGCACCAGTTACTTATCCAGAAGATAAATAATGCACTTTAAACAATGGCCACTAATTCAATACCTAAGTTATACCCATGACTATCTCAGCTACTTGTAATCAATAACAAAATATAGTTTCAATTAGTGGTGAAAAGAATTGACCGACAAATAAAGCTTTAAGTTTAAAGACAATTTATTTTAATTAACATTTATTAAAGTAAATTTAAATATTTTATAAATCTTATTTACTAATATAACACATGCACATATATAATTCACACACTATAATATCTTATGGGAAAGCATTAAGTAATATTTGAAATTTAAAATTCAATGACATCAATATGCTAATGCATGAACACACACATTTTAAACACACATATTAATAGTTCATCTATGGGTGCTATAGATTTGTTAAACTTGACTCTTGAGGCTTTATGAATGCAATGGCTACTTTAGAAATAAGAAAAATGTTATTACCTAGGATTTTTAACATGGATACTTCTTGATGTTTGCTGTTTCTAATGAGATATCTCTAACCGGTTAGTTGTGAAGTTTTCTTGTGGAGATTTGATGCTGATTATTCTGATGCATTTCCTTTAAGACAATTAGATATTGAGCAGCTTGAGGTTGTTATGCAGGCATCACTTTTATCAGGTAGATTGGCTGTTTTCTTGGACTTCATGCTAAAGAAAGTCATATGTTTTCTGAGGTTTTAACACTGCATACAACTTAAACTTAACTCAATCTCAACTCTAATACAACTCCCTGTCTGATAAAAAAATGTCTATTTATATATGAAGTGTGTTTTCATTTTGATATCCTCAAGAAATATCTGTTGTTGAAGTTCTTTTCATTAGTAGCTACTCCTTTGGAGATAAGCTTTTTAATCCTGTTGTTTTTTACATTTGTGATTAGTAGCTAATTGCTGAACTTGTTGTTTTATATTTTTAATTAATAGCCATCACTGAGTGTTTTTTAATTTTTTAACTTTTATTCATTTTTAATATTTAATACACATACATTTATTACATTTACAGTTGCACACACATATATAATTTAAGATCCATTCACTATTTAATTTTAAGATGACTTAAATAAAAAGAGATTTATGTCTTTAAACTTTTAACTTATATTTCAATCAATAATAATAATAAAAAAAACTCTATTTCTTTTATAAATTTTTAGTTTGATGCTTCTAAAGTGATCCCCCTCCTCCCTTTTGACTCATTAATTGATTGTAACTTTTATTTCAAAAATTCTTATACTTTTAATTTTACATTTTTCTTTTACAAAAGATTTTTATTTTATTTTAATAATTTTTTTAAACAAAATTATTATGTGCCAACACAATGGTGGTACAATATATATATATATATATATATATATATATATATATATATATATATATATATATATATATATATATATATATATATATATATATATTACAAGGTGCAACTAATAAACCAACTCATAAAGACAAGAATAACATACTACTTGCCAATCATAATGTTTTCAAAAAATTTCAAATCAGAAATTAAAACCATATGTAACCAACTCTTGTGGTCCAAAAAACAGTTGCTATTTCATTAAGATGACTTAATCAACCCCTAATAAAGAATAGTCTGGGATTGCACAATGAGGATACTTTTTTCATGCAGAAACTAGCAACCTAATAATCACCATAGTCAAACAATTCACAAAGCTTAAACATCTAATACAAATGATGCAAACTGACAGACCCCTGCAACCTGGACAATATATTTCAACAATCATCTACCAATACAATACAATACCCAATATACCAGAACAATACACAGACAAATATAAATACTGGGAAATATATGATTACGCACATCATCAACATAACATAAATGACCATCCCCCAGTGTTGGGAATAAAAAATAAAAAAATGCTACATGAATATAAAATGTGGGCATTAGAACTTGAGTTTGTTAATTTTATCATGCATTGCCAACAACAAGTTTTCTCTATCACAAAATAATGTACAGCACAATAGACCCTTTTTGTGGGTTATGCCATCATGTCAAGTAAACAATACATCTCATCTACCAATGTCAAGCACTAGAACAAATAAGAAAAATAATGTGCAACACATATCAACTACAAAACATCACAGTCAAAAAAATCATTAATGTATACAAATCAATCAACTCCATGCATTAGAGCTGCCACTTTCATACTATATACTTTTTGGTACACAAGATATATGTTCTTAATTGCCAATAACACCAGGTAACACCCATCTATATTTCATCATAAATTATCCCAAATACATAAGAGACACAAAACCATTACAAACCCACATGGTCAGTCACTCTTATGCCAGAAATCAATATTATAAAGGCAAAAATAGAAAAAAAATCATAACCTCAAGTGAATTTATACCATAACAATGGAAAGAAAAATATACTCTTAGGAAAAAACAATATGCTAGACTATGGCCACAAAAAAAATTTGAACTTTCACACTAACAAACTTTATCTCATTAATACAAACTCTATACCATTGGTATATAATTTTTAACTACTTTACAACTTTAATCAACAATATGAAAATTATATAAATGAACAGTGGCCTAAATGGACATAAATAACCATAATGTAAGGTGATGCACAATCCTTATAAACTGAACTCTCAAATGTTGTAGAACAATGATCCAGAATTATATAAACTTTAGTTAGGCAGCCAGCATTTAAAACATATCAGTCAATTTTAAGTATCTTTAGAGGCATATATATATATATATATAAGTAACCACACATATGAAAGGGAATATATATATATATATATATAAGTAACCACACATATGAAAGGGAACTTCTTTATTTTTAAAAAAACTTAAAATCATTTCAATTAACAATATGTTAAATAAAATATCTTTATACACACGTATATACTTGAAACAAACACTTAAACTTTTCTAGTACATGAGAATTTAACAATTTATGGCTGGGTCTTGATAAATACAATAATAAGCTGACATCAAATCAAGTCACCTGTTAGTAACCAAGTGTTTGGAAGAGCTGAGAAAGAGTATTAATTTGTTTATACAGAATGTGAGAGCTAGACAACAGTGATTATTATTGAAAATAGAATCCAACAGAAAAGTATAATTTAAAATAATAACACTATTTTTATTTTATTTTTTATATTGTTATTCTAATTTACCTATTCTAAAAACTAATGATGTAAATGAGGTAATAAATCACAATTTATTAATGTATTTGATAAGACATAGAAAAAAGAAATGATTATTTATTTAAGATTTTATAAAATTATATTATAACAGAATTTAAAGCCATGGGATTTCTATAATATGCTTGAAATAAGAATATTAATTTAACGATTAGCCTATTGCACCATTTATATTGTGAGGTTTATTCATTCCACAAGTAAAGTGATAGAAATATAATTAATAAATGTGTTGTGTTTGTGATCTTATCAATGTGCATACATTCCGTAATATGATAAACCTAGAGATATAGAAAAAAGATCATTGCTGGAATTATAAGTTCTGAGTAATTTGTCAGATCATATCATATATTATCATTATTTCATTCATTATTATTGTTGGTAATTCACCCTCCTGGTACAAAATTTTATTTTATTTTAAGGCCAGTTAATAAAATGATTACTTAATTTCATATAACAGATATAGATTTGTAGGCATACGGAAATAGTTTAAATGACATTAATTGATTACTTGATATTGTTTTCTTGGTTTATTAAGGGCACAGAGTGGGAATAGATGATATGAATATTAATACATGAATATAGAATTATTTTGAGTTGCTAATAATTTAACTAATTGAATTGTAAATATTATTGAAACCACATATAAGAGGCAGAGTTTCCAAATATTAAGAGTTCTTTCGTAATTGAAATTTTACTTTATTGTATCCAAGTGTTATTTAGTCAAGTTTGTAATCAATGTACGTTACTGTTAAATCATCATCAAAGTGTTGTAAAAGAATAAGTCTTATAATAAATGTTTTGTTGAAGTAAGATTCCCTCTTAATTAATTTATCATATACATTCGATTGAGCATTTCCACACACACATAGGCTCAACACAATATAATTATATTTATCAATTTCATGGTATGTGCAATCTATCTCAATGCAGAATTAATAGATCTAAACATTGTGTAATGTCAATATGTAATTTTACCTTGTTTAGAATAGATAGCGATGTTTAGATAAAAATGTACCCGATCCTTATCGTTGTCTATCTGTTGTTTTATTGTAATAGATGTCGAATTTCACAATAGTCCCATTGATTAATAATCATATTATATTAGGATTGACTTGTTCCTATAGCAGAGCCCTGAGATTAGTTCATTATTTAATAAGCATTGATATAGCTGTTCAATTTAAATCATTACAGTGATCCCCAAACATATTAGATGAGTGGCATTATTGGTCTAGCATGTACTTGGATGATGAGAGAATTGAGTATATCATGTTTTATGTTAATCCATAAATTGATTCCTTTTGATAGCTTAAGTAAATGCTTATAATATAATTAAATAACCACTATATAATTGTTGCCTATCAATGCTTCTCTCATCCCATTTGCATTCTAGATTACCACGATACCCTATAACCCTCAACTGAGCTAAGCTGTAAATTAATAGTTCAATAAGAGTCTTATCAATAGGTATAGATGCAATCTAGATTATAAATTTATTCTATCATGTATAGAATTGGTGCCTGGGCATTTATTTGTGCATAAAGCGATATCACAATGATGTTTATATGTTGGAGTAAATATATTTATAACTGTTTTAAAAAAAAGTCCCACTCCCATACACACACACACATATATATATATACATATATATATATATATATATATATATATATGTGTGTGTGTATAAGTCATATTAAAGTTAGTGAAAAGTAACAAAAAGACCATTCCTCAAGTTAATTGTGCACACAGAAACAAAACAATTACAAGTAGATATTATTAAAACGTATTAATAAGCAACATAACTTTGTTTGTTCTAGAGCTGCAATTAATATTGATTATATTAAAACCTTACTTAAGATCACTTTGATGAAGTGGTGTTGAATTCCCAGAGAGATCTGTAAATTTACCTTTATTAATAATTATACATATTTATTGATTTTGATCCATTTCCCCTTTTATATATCAACATATCGATATATTTGACATAACTGCTCCCACTCTTAAAATGCAGGTGACAGAATTTGAAGATGAAGTTTAATACACAAAGGAAAAAAAATCTCAAGACATGAAATTGCAAATAGAAATAACAAAAATAAAAAATAAAATCACATGAATCGATATATATATATATATACACTGAGGAAAACATGCATTGTCCACAGCTATAAGTCTATATACTTGAATGCCAATCTCCATACATAATGTTCTTGACAACTGACTCTGTTAATATATATACACTTGATACTAGTTGGTTAAAAACAAGCACAGACCAATTATTTCCTCTGAACACATAGCATAAATCCATTGAAGACTGATGTTCAGTAGCGCTTTGTAAAATAGACATTTTCATAGACAGGTTTATAATGCCATCAAAGTTGACATAGGATGACTATGGTATATTTGTTTACCCCAAACACATTGCAATGACTACTTTACTATTGACTAATATTTATATAGTGGCTTCAATATATATATATATATATATATATATATATATATATATATATATATATATATATATATATATATATATATATATATATATATATATATATAGGAAAATGACTTAAGAAAACAATCAATTTCTAATAGTTTCATGTTTCTTTTTCTTTATCTCCATAACAACCGATTCAAGTTATCTAGAAAAAATTAAATCATTAGTTCATTTCTGCTAATTATATATTCAAGTTTGTTGTTTTAATAGTGAAATTAAATTTCTACTTTCTTTCTATCCCAATGATAAAAGTTTTTTATTAATTTTTACATATAAACATTAAGTTTCAAAATTTATATTCTCACTGTTTTTTAATGCCAAACAGTTTTTTTAAATAAAATAAAAGACTTCTTTATGTTCTGATGGTTTAGTTGTTGTCCAGACAAGTGAAAATTTTGAGATTGTTTTCTCGTGCTGGCTTGGGCCTATTGTTATAAACTATATATAAAAAATATCATATATATATATATATATAGTAACTGGACCACACTAACAACCCCTCTCTCGGTTAATTTTTATTTCCTGATGATATTGGAGGACAGAAATAAAGATTGGCAATACCCAATGTTTATCTTAACCCCCCCCCATAACAATATTTCCTGCTCATCATAGGATATAGCATTAAGTGACCGGAAACATGTAGAAAATGTATCTGTTCAGTTTCCCAAATGGCACCACTAGAGTTCCAGCTTACTACATCCTTACTTACTCAGATCTGGTTATGCTGAACATAGCTCAGGAGGCATGAGATTCCTGTGAACAAGTGCAATGAATGACAAGTGATGTCAAATGAAACTGACTAGATAGATTATTTTATGTAACAATATTTTTTTATCTAATGATATTTGGATAGGAAGTCCTTCCTAAAAATTCACTAACAGCTCATATTTGAGGTCCTTCCTAAAAGCTTATTAACAGCTCATATTTGAAGTAGTTCTTGGTTAATCCACTTATTTATTAACAGCAAAAGTTTATTGATTGTAACTTGAGGCAGTACTTGGTTAATAATTCATTTATTTACTAAAAACCAAAGTTTATTGATAGTTCATATTTGAAACAATCCATCTTTAGTTTTACATTTTCCTGTATGTGCATATATAGGAGTCATAGACATGTCAATTTATTCCATATGGCAGTATATTTCTAGGCTATCTTCATTTATGTCTAATCACTCTTTTATTAATCATCAATGATATATATGTCAAGTGTATCAATTAAGCCTTAATTTATAACTTCTGTATAAAATATTAATCATTGAATCAGGTATATGAATGTACATTCAATTCATTCACTTATTTAATACATCTTTGATCCAGGTATATGGATGTAGATTTAAATCATTCATTTATGTCAAAATATTAACTATTTAACTCAGGTTTCTAGATTTATAGTATATAAACATCAATAGAAGCATTTTAATTAATACATATAATCATTTAATTAATCCAGGTGTAGATGTAGGTACGTGGACACTTTATACAGAAGCAGGTCTAAATCCAATATTTAATCCAGATATATACATTATTAACTCTTTCTTGATTAACATAATCCATTTGCAGAACACACCTATATCAGGGTATGTATCTTTAACTGAATTTCAATGATGTATATTTTTCATTTCCAGGTTAGCAGAAATACATATTTAATTTTGTAAAAATAAATGATATTTCTATAATTATTTGTAAAATTCACATATATAAGTGTGTCTCAATAAAGAAAATCATTTATCAATTTCTCTAATAAAAGTCAGTATTTGTTTGATATGTACTCAATTAATTAATTATCATTCATTTCTTTTAAATTTAAACTATAGAATCATTTGTTTATTTTATTACTCCAAGTAATATTTCATAATTAAACACATATTTACTAGATATTTTATATAGAAGCATTTTTAATTCATTCATGTATGTTTATTTTAAATCAATTCTGATGACATGGATATATCAAAATTTGACACATATTTATATACCTTTATTATAAAGTTTATTTTTAAGTAAATATTATTAAATTTTATAAAAAGTAATAGATATAATTATAATTATCATTATGTCTTTCATTTTATCTTTCCAATGGTAATTGAATTATTTATTAACATTTTTATTATATAAACACTTTTTATTTTATATTTTTCAGAATATTTTAATATTAAATAAAATCCTTATCCTTACATTGATTTTCATCTGTGGTGATCTTCCATTACCAATCAATCTTGCATAAAACTGGGGTGTGTTTATTGAGGCAAATAGTATATACAATATCATCGCTATTTAGGCATGTTTTCTGATTTTCATGGGCTTTTCACATGGTTGGAGAGAGAGGAATATTTGCTTTCTAGCTGCTCATTCTGGAGTTAAACAAGTTAATAATTTGCTTCTTCATTATTCAGTTATCCAGTAACTATAGGTTTCTTTTCTGATGATGATCAATGCAGTTTCCAATTTGATTATTTATAACTGATGTTAACTGATCTTGTAACTGATATTATTCTTGTATCTGATCATTATTATACTGATTTACTGCTCCTTTTATACTCTTATCACCAAGTCTCCAGATTGATCTTGCATGGCTCCACAGTAATTTGATTGGTAATGATGATTTCATTGTGGACTGTGTGTTGCTACTTCTTGGTCAATGGACAGCTCACTTTGAGTGAGAACAGATTTTCTAATTAGAGATTAATCTCTTACCTGCCTGGGTTTTAATATATTGAATGACTTTCTTTGCTTGCAGCAAGAATTACAGCCTTTCTATTTTGTAATTTGAAAACATTCAGCTCTAAAAAATTTCCAAGAGAAGGTCATTAGTGACCAAATTATCATGTATTTATTGATTAAGTTTTGTTTTATTTATCATTATGTTATGCCTATAGTTCAAATGTGATATTCATTCTTATCCAATTGTATTATTTGTAAACATATATTATTTACTTTATTAAAGTTATTTTAGAATATAAAAATATAATATTTTTAAAATGCAAGTTTTTTTTTTAATGTTTAAAGATTCATTTAATTCTTGATTTGAAAACTATAAGTTTCAAAAGTAAAAAATTATATTTTCTTTATTTTAATTGTTATTTAAAATAATGATTTTTTAAAAGAATTTAAATATTTTGATTTTTATAATATCCGTGAGAAGCTTATTTTTTTTAAGTCATGGTCAATTACTTCTTTATTAATTGAAACAACATACATTTTATTTTAATTTAAATCACTTCAGATTGGATGGGGGGATCTTCAAAATATATATATGAAACAACATGTATGTTTCAATATATATATATATATATATATATATATATATATATAATATATATATATATATATATATATATATTGTAACCCCTCACACCTATCACCAACACTAACAATTACCCAGGGGCGCCAATTCTATGGATCATAGAATAAATTATTAATCTAACTTTATCCTAAATTTATTTATGAGGCTCTTAACTAAAGTTTCACCTAAGCTTAGCTCAGTTGAGAGATACAGAGGTGTATGAGGTGTACAATGTACATTAGATATGGGAGGAAATATTATTAATAGGAAATAAAGCATCTATTAACTTTTATACTAAACAAAAATTAGGTTGGTAAATTCCACCATCTAAATTAATTAATTATAGTCTATACTTCATCTTCTCTCATCATCCACATGCACTGAACAACCTCTAACATATTATAAAATTAAATCAAGAAATAAAATTATAATATTTAAAACTATGATGGATAACAAATTGGATCTAACCTTAAATTAAGCTTATAATTCCTAAATTTTAACTACTCACTACACTAATCTGGTTAAATGAATTTATTATTTAGTCTGAATTAAATATTGAAGATCTCAGGGAATTAACTTATGATATGGCCTGATCTAACACTTCTATATCTCAATATTATTACTGAACACTATGAAAATAATATTACAAACCAAACAATACCCTAATTAAATACTTGCAGTTAGATAATAAAAGAAATCAGGCACATTTTGATTTCAATTCATCATCTAAACAATTATTAAATAACAAAACCCTTTTAAAATGATCAGTAGATAATTGGCATTTCATATAGTGTTTGAATCAGGGAAATCAATATCATCATATCTAGAGATTTATTATAATTAAATAAAATGCAATTATATCACATTAAATAAAATAAATGTGTAAGCATGTGTGAAAGTGTGGAACACAAATGAATGCTAGAGAAGAAACTCTAAATACAAATTTAAATAACAAAATATTTATTGATCAATAGAAAAGTAGATAAAAAAACATTTACTTTTTCTTTCATTGGTATGAACACAAATTCAAAGGGATTTAGTATCATTAGTTACAGTTTATACAAGGATAAGTAATACAACATAATCTCTTAACTTTTGACATCTATTACATTTCATTTATCAGAGCATTCTGATAGATTGGTAAAACAATTTTATTTTTATCATTAAATGAGCTAAATAAATCCATATCATTTACTATAAAAGAAATGGCTTTCTAGCTATCAGTGATTTCTGATAGACTTATACAAAAATGAAAAAAATATGACCTTACACTTCTAGTAACTGATTAAATTATCTTATATTCAGTATTTTGCTTTATAAAACTCATTTACCAATTAAAATTTATGACAACAACATGGATTAATATTCTAATTACACTGAATAAAATTAAGATTTTGCATTTTACTTTAAATGTATTCAAACTAAAATTAAAATAAGAGGATTGAAAACTAGAAATAATATTGGACTATCTTACCAAAGAAATTAAATACTTCTATTAATTAAATGTATTTTTCTTTATAATTTTGAAGTAAAGTATTCTATTGAATAACTAGGTTCTGCTTTGCCAAAAAAAAGTAAATCATTGTATTCATTAACTATGTCTTATCTTTGCTTGATTACTTATGCAAATTATGATTAAATGATAAAAATCAATGAGATGAAGCTTAAATGATTACTACAAAATGTTTTAAAATAAGTAAAGTTATACATTAATAATGATTTTTTTTATATCTCAAAACTAAAAATTTGTGCATGACTCTGTATTATGCTGTGTGTCAAAGAAAATAAATAATTAATGTTAATCAATCTAATCGGTTTGCTTATGATATTTCAATATAATCATAATATGGACGAAGGTAAAGACCAATCAATCTTTATTTATTAACTCCAATACAGCTGTTTTGTAAGACACTATACTCTCCTTTTATTCTTCTTTTTCATCCATAAACTATCAAACACTTGGCTATAGCATAAGCTGGAAAACATGCAATATACACATGGAATAAAAGATTTCTCTAATTCAAATCAGATAAATACAACAATAACTCCCAAGTCTATTTTAAGTCTAAATAACTGGTAGAATAACTCATCTCCAAATGAAAATCAGGGAGATAACATATCTAGCTTCATATACATTTAATTCATCATATCAAATATAAAAGGATGATTCAATCCACTTCTATCAAAATACTACAATACATGGAAAAGAAAAGGATTACTCAATCCTATACACTACACTACAATGGGCAAACTACCCATATTAAATATTCAAATAACAAAGACACTTTATCAATCCCATAAAATATACTATAAAACATTATGAACTTTATAGCATATAGCCACAAAAATACTTTTCATTCAGGCATAACAAAGAAATAATAATTCTCACTTAAATAACTTTCTAATCCTTCAAAATGATTGATCATCACCTTTCCTCTGAATCTGATTGATTTTAAATTATTTTTACTAGCAATTACATATAATTATAAATAAGTTTAATAATAGACACACGCGCATATAAGCATAATGATACACAGACCATTTAAAATCACAGTAAGCAAAGAATTACTGTTAAAATATTAATTATTACTGCTAGAATTAATAAAGAATAAATATCTCATATCTGACAATATTTAGGATTTGGTAATGTTCTAAGAACGGTTGGAAAATTTGTGGGCAAAGCAAGACAAAATAATTTTTTTTTAAAATGCATTGATATTGGGACCAATCTAAAGTAAAACTGAACCTAGATAAATAATAAAGTTGTATATTATAGATGAAATAATTATTGAAAATAATGGTTTTCCAATTTATAAAAATAAATATATACAGTAAGATTTAATATAATGAACTCTTTTAAAATAATTATCCACCCCTATTAAACCATACATGGATTCTTCCATTTGTTTATCCTATGGAAGTGTTATTAACACATGACCAAACCTCATATTAAAATAATAGCAATAATATAAAAATTACCACCATAATGTATTCTTTCATTATGCTATTTATGAGATGTTCTTGAAGGAAAAAAAATACATATGATAATAATAGATAAAATAATAAAACATTTCTTAACTAATACTAACTATCTAAAATACCATTACATAAAATAAAGTTCTCTTCTTTTTACTTCCTTCCAAATGAAACAAAAAGTTTATACATAGTTTTTACATGACTTTCCTTGTCATGTCTCCAAATAAATAATAAGGATAATAATTATAATGCACAAAGATAAATATTGACACACAAAAATGGCACATTTCTGCACATAAAAAAAATGTCACTTTTAATTTAAAATAACAGATTCAATGTTCTAGCTGTTAGCTATGAATTCCTGTTGACACAACTTATTATGAAACATTAATTAGGCAATGCACATTTTACGATGTATAAAGTAATATTTCATATTTCATTCATAGAATTTAAAAGGCATTTAATAAGGTGAAGACATATAAATTTATCCATCTTATAATTTATTTCTCTCATTAGTTTTAAGAAAACATGTAAATATCAATACTCCACTTATTTGCACATTTAATCTTTATTTCCTTCAATAGGTAAAGGTAGAAATAAATATCTACTATTCCAATAAATATGACAAAAAAATTATACAATTCTTGTGTATATTTTAAATTTTCTTTTATACTTAGCATGAAATTTATTTAATAAAGTTCTGGAAATGTTCAATAAAAGTTCACACCTTTTCCACATATAAACGATGCACATTGCAGTTATTCCATTCATAATATGATTAAAACTTAAGAAATTAATTGTTAGAAAATAAATAAACATTCTTCTATTCTTTGCTGTTAAGTTTAAATTTAAATAAAATAATTTCACAATCCTATCAGGCATTCCCATTTTCTTAAATAATAACAATTTATCTTGAATAATATAATATAACACTTACATGTACTTTAGCATAATGGTGGGAAAATTTAAACAATCATCTGGGAGCACAAATTGACGTATCTTTTAGTGGTTTTAAATACACATTTTTGTAAACAAATACTATATTTAAATTTTCAACTCGAACTTTGGAAGAGGAAAAATAATTGCACTATTAAACTTTGTTAAATAAAACTTAATTGCAATTGTCCTTAGTTGGTTATAATTGCCCTCTTAAAAGTAATCATGATTGCCCACTTAAAAGTAATAAGTATTCTTTTTTATAGATTTTTTTAATAATTATTATATACACATTTTTCTCTTCCAATTGTTTACGATACTTAACATCATCAGAAAAGATTGTCAGTCTGCTCCACTCCCTGCAAACTTACTTAATATGTGCAAAAACTTGTGAAAGTAAAAAAAAAAGAGAGATAAAAAAAAATTATTTCATCTTTTAAATAAATAAATAAAAATATTGAACTAATAATTAAATATTTTTTAAAAGCAGTAGAATAAAACTGATGACAATTGTTTTAATAAATATTTTTACAGTATTTGTCATTAAATAATCCACCAATCCAGATTCCATTGATTTATTTAAAATGTAATTAAGCTAGTTTTTTAATCCTGTTACCTATAAAATTAAATACCTGAATGTGATGTGGGATATCTAATGGTTTACTGAAACATATGAATGAAAAATGAAGTTGGATAATGCATGAATATTCAGTAGTAATATGCTATAGATATTACACTGATATGACTGAAATGACAATATGAATGATGATGAGTGAAACATATTTTACTGTTTATGCTATAAATTAAAATGTATAAAACAAATGAACTAAAAAATCATTCTAACAAATCTGAATACTGCTTTATGAACAAATAAAACAAGTAAGCATCAACTTAAACTGTACTGATTATGCATATAATAAGCTACCCCATTATTTTATCATTGATTATACCTTAAAATAAGATATGAACCATTTAAGAAATCTTTTTAATTACACCTACACTTACTTTTAATTACAGTTTTAAGTCAAAATATTTTTTTTTTTAAATTTCATGTTATTACATTTTTTTTTAAAAAAGGATAATATCAGATATTAGTGATATACTACCACACTATTATAATGAATATTTCTGGTGCCAAACCAGAAGGTCACAATATATATATATATAATAATTAATAAAACAAGTCATAAATTCCGTAATTTGCTTTTAAGCTTGCATTTAATAATCTCTAGATGGAGCTTACCAATAGCTCTAATCAAGCTTTATTTTATAAGTGCCAAAAGAGAAAGAATTTAAAATCTCTATCAGAAAGTCTCTATCTCTCTTTATATATATATATATATATATATATATATATATATATATATATATATATATATATATATATATATATATATATATATATATATATATATATAAGGGATTTGAGCCTAGACTTTCTAGCTCCCTTCAGCTATCCCATCTATCTCATATAATCAATATCAATACACATGGCTATACATATGTGAAAAAGCATATGCATTTCATGCTGAACCAACACTCATCAGTTGGTCCAGATCATTATCTCCTACACAATACATATATATATATATATATATATATAATCAGTGTTTGGTTTATATTAAGATAGCCATTTTCCAACTTTAATGAAATTTATATAAACTGAGCACTGATTATATATATATGAATTATTAATCAATGTCTGTATTCCAATTATGATAAAATATATATAATTATTCAAAACAATACAATAATTAATACATAATATTCATTAAGGGTGTAGCCTCAATCACATGCATATAAAATGCAATAGTAGGGACCTCTATATGTCCCACATAATGAATGTGAATTTAAATAAATTTATAATTATAATTAATACAGTAAAGCAATATTTTAAAAAAACAAATATATGCCACAATTTAATAGAAGTACTTTCAACTATCTATGTAGCCATTACCAACTAGATTCAAATGTATTAAAAAAAACCATTACAAATGTAAACAAAAAGTAATATGTCATACATCAATTTTCCGACAATTCATTAATTTTTATATTGGCAGCCTGTCTATCAAATATTGCTTTTCACTTTTTATTAACATAGCTTATTTAATTTTGTGTTTATTATTATTTCTTTCAATACACAAAATCTTAACTTTATTAAAATCAAAATCAAAACCATAATTACATGTTACATTATGATCAAAAATTACTGATGGTGATACATCATCATTTCTAACATTCTCTTGTCTTGATTTTTGTACTCATTTATATAACAACAAATATTCCTTTGATCTTTTCTCCAATGTACATCTAGATTCACCAAAATATGCCTTTCCACAAACACACAGCCATTTATATATTGCACAACTTTGATTTAAAATACTACATCTATTTTTTGAATTATTTATTAATCTATTTAAATCAGGAGTAGTATAAAATGCAACTCGACATATATTTTTATATATCTGTTTTATAAATTTCACTTGTTCATTACAAATAAATGTATTGATATTCAATTATATTTTATTTTATCAATATCTATAGCACTGAAAATATTTCTATTATTATTAAACTTAGTAACAATATTATAAATTAATTTATGATCATATCCAACATTTAACAAATCCATAGTAAATACATTTATTTTACTTATACTACTCCTGATTTAAATACATTAATAAATAATTCAAAAAATAGATGTAGTATTTTAAATCAAAGTTGTGCAATATATAAATGGCTGTGTGTTTGTGGAAAGGCATATATTGGTGAAGGTCGATATACATTAGAGAAAAGATCAAAGGAGCATTTATTGTTATATAAACGAGTACAAAAATCAAAAAAAAAAGAATGTTAGAAATGATGACATATCACCATCAGTATTTTTTGATCATAATGTAACATGTAATTATGGTTTTGATTTTAATAAAGTTAAGATTTTGTGTATTGAAAGAAATAATAATAAACGCAAAATTAAAGAAGCTATGTTAATAAAAAGTGAAAAGCAATATTTGATAAATAGACAGGCCGCCAATATAAAAATTAATGAATTGTGGGAACATTGATGTATAACGTATTACTTTTTGTTTACATTTGTAACGTTTTTTTTTTTTAATACAATTTGAATCTAGTTGATAATGACTACATAGATAGTTGAAAGTACTTCTATTAAATTGTGGTATATATTTGTTTTTTAAAATATTGTTTTACTGTATTAATTATTGTATTGTTTTGAATAATTATATATATATATATATTATATATATATATATATATATATATATATTGTACATATACATACAGTATTCAGTTATTAAAAAAAAAAATTTTTTTTTTGATTCTTTTATATATACAGAGATTTATATGTATAGTTTTATTATTATGAATAAGCAGTTCTTTTTATGATTATTATATAATTTTTTATTATTAAATAATATGTGTTAAATTTATTTAACTTTCATTTTGTTAAAAGAGAGTAAATCAGAAAGGTGTAAAATAAAATTGTTAGATTAGGAGATAAAAATTGTACATGTGTGAAACAATGAATAGATCTGTACAAACACAAAGATGCTTTTACACTTATTTCTGATTGCTATGGATGGCCAGCTTTGTGTTATCTGTATCTTAAAATTATTTTTACAAAAGAGGTGCTTTGATGTAGTAACGATAGCATTAATTTTAAGTCAAACTTGTGAAGCTTTGATTTTTTTTTTTAAAGATTTCCAGATGTTTTTCGCGATATAAACGATTAAAACAATTTTTTTAGGCAGTCAGTCTGAAATTTTTTAAAGGGGCAGTTAATCATAAATTTTTTTAAGAGTCAGTAATAAATTTCTTTAGAGAGATGATCAGTTAAATTATTATTATTATTTTGAGACTCAACTCAGTCGGTCCTTCCTTGTGATAATTCTTAAGCAGAAATGTAAGCTCGAATCTTTTTTTTTTAAAAAAAGAGAGTGAATACTTTAATTCTTTTTTTCTCACTCTTTGAAAGAAAAAAAAAAAAGCAAATGAAATGTGCGTTTATATAAAGCAATTTTCAAGCAATATTAAAGAATAGGAGAGAAATGGAACAAGATTGAATTTATTATAAGCTAGTAATAATTATAAAAATGATATTAACATATTTGGTTATGCATAAGAATATGCCTTTGCATTGCTAAACCATTTTTTTCTGCTTCCTGATTAATACAGAAAGAGTCAAAATCGCTGATCTGAAATCATGTATCCAGAAATAACCAACAAAAATGATAAATTTTGAAGCCAGCCACGCAAGCTATATGGAATGCTTTGTTCCTAGTTCCTGTCTTATTAAAAGCTCATTGCCTTTCAACCCATGGAGAAGAGGAAATGGGAGGAAGAGAAAATCCATAACAGCCATGTAGAACCAAGTTTGAAGCCATAAATCAAATTTTTGTTGATTTACCTCAATCATCAAGTGTCAACAGCAATTATTTTTTTAAAGAAGAGAAACAAGCAAATCCACCGGTACCTACTTATTCAAAGTACTTATAATAATTTTTTTTTTTAAATGGTAGAAGGAAGCCAATCAACAGTGAATAATAAGGAAATTGAAGAAACAAGCAAAGTCAATTGATTCAGCATTATCTTAAAAGTATCTGCAATGATTTTTTTTTTTATTGGTGAGCAAAGAAAAGCAGTCTAAAATTCAAATTCAGGACATTAATAAGAAGTAAAAAGTATACGGGTAAATATGAACTTTCCTTAACCGATTTTATTCTTTTGCTTATTAAAAGTAAACCTTAATTTACTGGTCAAAGCAATTTTCTTTTTTGATACAGAAACATTAAAGACTTGTTTATCTATAGTTATTTGCAATATCTCACAACATAGCACAAATATAGTTTAAATCTTTAAACTTAAATTTTTTTATTATTTTTTTTATTATATATTGTAATGTTGAAATGTTTTTTTTTTTTTTTTTTAATTGTTCGTCAGTTGTTAATGATAATGAGCAACCTATAGATATATGCATTTATAATGTTTTTTATTTTTATTTTATCTTGTTGCATATTAAAAAATTAATATATGTATTTTATTTTCTTTCGCTATAAGGTTGCAAAAGAAAAAGATATTTTTATATATGTGATTTTTGGGTATACATTTTAAACATATATGTTAACATTACCGAATGCGTGAATGTGTAACTGCTTACCCAAACACATCAAAGAATAGGTTATATATGATTAGTTTAAAATAGTAAATTAAAAAGTAGGGCATTACATTTGAATGAAAATGATATAACATATACAAGTTTCACCTGAAATTTATTTTATGATATGATAAGTAAGAAAATTCTTAAATAAGCATTTATAGAATATGTATTTTTTTTTAATATTGATTTAAGTCAGCTTATTTTGAGATATCAAGAAAATGACAAACATATATATTAGGTTTATTTGCTTATACTTATGTAAATTTTATATTAATAAGTCATTTATTTAATTGTCGATTTAATTTTAAAGAAGAAAGAAAGAGTAGTAGTGTTAATAAAATATAATTATATATCTTAAGTGGTTTCCGAGTTATTATTAAGAATATTGTGTTTGTTTTTTTTTGTCTTAATTCTATCATTTTAAATCAGCATCATTGCTCGCAGTTATTAAGTATTACCATTCATATATATTGAGCAATCACTTGCAAATATTAAGCGTCCGCAAAATAATAGGTAAACTAGAATGTTGATATTTAAGTATTTAAGGATTATGCTTGAGAATAAATTAAATTTTGATAATTATAGTTCAACATAGAAAGCTAAAATTGTGTTGTGTCCATGAATTTAGATCATCCTCATCAAAGATGGATATCATGTTATTAGTTAAAAATGTTTCAAATAATACTATATAAAAGTTATGATCGCCATCAATCATCATTAATAAATTATAATCATTAAATTTAATGTTTAGCGTAATGAATATGTTTAGTAAATAGGGGTTTATATAAAATTGAATATTATGCAAAGAGATTCATGATGATCAATCATCACCATTAGTATTATTAAATCCCAGTATGAAATAGGATAATTTTAATAGATGCCTATAAATTTATAAAGATGAATTTATTGTTGTGAGTTTATTGATAAGCCATGGCTGGTATCATCATCACTATTATAATCATTATTATGACATCACTATTATAATCATTATTATGATATCACTATTATTATCATTATTATGATATTATTATCATCATCATCATTATTACCTTTATTGTGATAAATAATTTAGTTAAATGGCCATCAATATCAATAATGGTCTTCACATGCTTGTTTGGAAGCCATTAATAGGATTATACATGTCTGTTCATCAATATACGCTAATGAGCTAGCAATGTCTATAAGAATCTTTGATCTATAGTATAAACTTTGGTAATATTGGGATCTTGTAATTTTATCAATATAGATAAAATGTAAGAAGGTCATTTTGTTCAATAGTCATCCAAGTCATGTGTAATAAATATGTACTGAATGAGTTTGAACTCAAGTACACTATAAATAGATACTTATCTAGATTGAAAACAATCTAGTGGCGCTCATGGGAAAACACATGTATTTAGCTAAACTGAATAAAGAGTGATATCATCCCTTTCCAACTTCATAATATTAGTTTTATAAAATATATTTTTATAAGTTGTCATGAATAGCACCAGTGTGTGCATATGACCATGAATGGTCTTATATATTTGGAAAGAAGGATAGAAGGATTCTTTGTTAGAAGAATCTAGTATTGGAGATAAGCATAAGGCACTCCAGGAATCTCACAGTGAGTACTTTTATTCAGTTGCTATGTTTAATATTATTTTTATTAGATGACAATGTCCAGTATGTTTTACTGTTTAAATGACTGCCCCAATATATAAATAAATACCAAGAATCTTTAATGCTGATATTTTCTTTGTCTATGCTATGATGAATTGAAATAGCTACAAATTATAATTACAAATACATATCTTTTATATTAATTTAATAATTACAAATACATATTTATATTAATTGATAAATATTGTTACAAATGGCAATTGATTTATTTAAATTGTTACAATATATATATATTATAAGTGGAATACAGACATTGATTGATAATTTACATATAATACTGTTATTTATTGAGTTACGTTTGCTTTGGAATATAAATTTTAATAGGGATAATCAAATTTGGATTTTACAAGAATGGAAATGAGTGTCTATGAGAATAATATGTCTAAAAGGTAGATTACAATTTTTATATAATTGTAAAATGAGTCATATTTTCCCAAACTGTTGCAACATTAAAATCAATAAGGAATGCAATTTTCCAAATACTAAAATACAAGATATTAAAATGATTATTTTACGGAATATAATTTGTCAATGAAAATGCTTTTTATTTAATCAGTGTAAATATTTAAAGTGTTTAAATTATGTTATTAATCTTCATGATGTTGGCGAATGGTTTAATTATAAAAGTCGATGTCAATATTATTTTAATAACTACTATATAAAAATTTATAAAAAATTTGATCGAAAAATTAAGTTTCTATATAATAAAAATGTAAAATAGGAAAAAAATAGTAACTATGTCAATTTATCTAACATGGATGATGATTTTCAACAAGTGTATATTTTAAATTATGGTTCTAAATACTTAGTGGTATGTGGGTTGGTAGTAATTTAGAGTTAAAAGCTGCTGTTGAACATTTTTTTAGTGTAATTAAATGTTCTTCTGAAGTATCAAATGAATTAATACAAAACGTTAATGTTAAGAAATTTAAAAACAGAGCTAATTGCAATTGGAATTCGCATATATTTAGATTTAAAAAGCTTATTCATGATAATGATCTTGTTTGTTTAAAAGAAGATAAAGGTTTGAAGTTATGTCTTATGTCAAAACTTGATTACTAGGATAAAGTTTTAATTCAAATGGAAATGCTCAAATTTAAAAAGGTTGGAAAAATAAACATTGAAAATTTACGTGTAAAGTTTATTGATGATATTTTAAAAAAAGCTAAAAAGAATAAATATATAGATGCTCATACATATTATTATCTTTATCCATCTGCTGCAATTTGTCCTAGGATTTTTTTGAATATTAAACTACATAAACAAGATAACCTTTAAGATTAATGATTGACTTTGGTGGATCATTTTACTATGAAACTTGTATATTTATAGAAACATTATTAAAAGATGTTCTTGGTTTTGGAAAATATACGGTTAGTTCATCGTTTGATTTTGTAAAGAAAATTCATAATATTAATATTAATAAAAACGGTACTATATGTACTTTTGATATATGTGAGATATACAGTTCAATAGATACATTAAAATCTATAAAAATTATATTAGATGCTTTGATGTTAAAAAAAGTTGATGTTAAGGAAGTAAAATTTGTAACTCATGTATTATATTTTATTGATAAAAATATATATGCTATGTTTAATGAAAATTATTATAAAATGGATAACGGATGGCCAATGGGACTTCCTGTAGTTTCACAAATATGTAGTTTTGTAGTATCAAGATATGAAGATATAATTCTTAATAATAATATATATTACCAAGGTATTATAATTTATTACAGGTATGTTGATGAGGTCTTTGTTTGTGGAAGCTTAGATATCATAAATGTGTTATTCAATGAATTAAATAGTTTAGAAGGTTTAAAATGGAGTAAATCTTTTGAAGATAAAATGTCAATTCAGTAATTAGATATTAAAGTTACTCTTAATAAAAATAAATTAGATTATTGTATGATAATAAAAGATATTGAAAAAAGAGGATATATTCCTTGGTATTCAAATGTGCCAATAGTACATAAATTATCCAGTTTAAAATCATTTTTATTTAGGAATAATAAATTATGTAAATATAGTTCAGATAAAATAAGTAACATAAATGTATTTACTATGGATTTGTTAAATGTTGGATATGATCATAAATTAATTTATAATATTGTTACTAAGTTTAATAATAATAGAAATATTTTAAGTGCTATAGATATTGATAAAATAAAATATACTTGGATTTCAATACCATTTATTTATAATGAAGAAGTGAAATTTATAAAACAGATATATATAAAAATATACGTCGAGCTGCATTTTATACTACTCCTGATTTAAATAGATTAATAAATAATTCAAAACATAGATGTAGTATTTTAAATCAAAGTTGTGCAATATATAAATGGCTGTGTGTTTGTGGAGAGGCATATATTGGTGAATCTCGATGTACATTGGAGTAAAGATCAAAGGAGCATTTGTTGTTATATAAACGAGTACAAAAATCAAGACAAGAGAATGTGAGAAATGATGACGTATCACCATAAGTATTTTTTGATCATAATGCCACATGTAATTATGGTTTTGATTTTGATTTTAATAAAGTTAAGATTTTGTGTATTGAAAGAAATAATAATAAACACAAAATTAAAGAAGCTATGTTAATAGAAAATGAAAAGCAATATTTGATAAATAGACAGGCCACCAATATAAAAATTAATGAATTGTGTGAAAATTGATGTATGACGTATTACTTTTTGTTTACATTTGTAATGTTTTTTTCTAATACAGTTTGAATCTAGTTGATAACGACTACATAGATAGTTGAAAGTACTTCTATTAAATTGTGGTATATATTTGTTTTTTAAAATATTGTTTTACTATATTAATTATTAGTAAATAAGCATTTATTTTTATATAACGCTATGCATACAATTGTATACATTCAAAGATCAGCCTTTCAAGCTAATTGTGCATGCATCTTCTGTGAGTGTTAAATAATAAATGAATACTTCACTCTACAATACAAGATGCTTATTTACTTATAATTAAGTTTCACTTAGAGTGGCATTTAGTAAATTCTAGACAATTTCACCGGCGTCATTCTTCACAACATCGTAGATAGTAATTTAAAGTGAGAATTCTACTCTCATGCTTTATTCAACAGTACTTCAGATTTGCTCATATAAAAGAATTTGAGTTGTAGGAATAAGAGGATTCCTTTTATTCCTGCATAAATACTATATCTTGTATTGTAGAGTGAAGTATTCATTTATTATTTAACACTCGCAGAAGACGCATGCTCAATTAGCTTGAAAGGCTGATCTTTGAATGTATATTAATTATTGTATTGTTTTGAATAATTATATATATATATATATATGTGTGTGTGTGTGTGTGTGTAGGAGATAATGATCTGGACCAATTGATAATCATTGGTTTAGCATGAAATATGTATATTGGAGATCATTTACCTTTACACATGGGTGTGATCATGTGTATTGATTGTATGAGATTGCTTGTATAGCTGAAGGGAGCTTAAAAGTCTGGGTTCAAATCTCCCATAATATCATCTAAACTCCAGGAATATAAAGTATACCTCTATTTGAATAATACAAATTCAGTCTGTATTCCGACTAGTTTTATTCTGAATATCCCTCTTCTCTCTATTTAAAGGATAAGGTCATATATGTGATGTATCATAATGACTTAAGATCTATATAGGTATGATAATAATATTGGCATTATGAAGATATTTGGGCATTCCAGCATAATGTGCTTAATGATATGGAAGGCTGAAGAGTTGGGTAGCAGAGTATATTGAAGGCTATTCATTAAAATTTGAAGACCTGCTATCTCAATATAAATCAAGCACTGATTGTATATATGTATAGCAGATGATGATTTGGACCAACTGATGAGTGCTGGTTTAGCATGAAACATGTATATTGAAGTAAACATTTATTATTTTTACATGAGGGAAGGTCATGTGTATCGATTGTATGAGATTAAATTGGATAGCTGTAGCAACCTTGAAAGTCTGGGTTTGAATTTTCTATAATCAATTTAAACTCTAGGAATATAAAGTATACCTGCATTTAAATGAAAGAATGAAGGTACATAAAAGTAGAGTTAGAAATAAATATTTTATTTCTGCTTTATATATCCATGAAAAAGATACAGGCCATATTATTAATTTTGATGAAGCTACGGTTGTCTTTTTTGAGAGAATTAAAATAAAAAGAATTAAAGAATCTTTATTATTAAAATGTTATGATTCTGAAGCAATTAACTTATTTAAAAGATGCTTTAAGGTTAAGGGTGTATACGGAAAAGTGGAATTGTGGGTAATGTTTAGCTTAAATATGTTGCTAATTTATAGTTCTTTACACTTTAGAAGTCTCCTTACAGCAGTGACATCATTGGTAGTATTTTAGAGTTTATTTTCTTCACTAGTCTGTTTGAATTGTGAATTTGGAGTAATTTTGGTTATATATATATAATGAAGAGAAATGAGGAGATAATATCCATAAAATAAAGATAACTTAAACTTTTTGATGTTATTGAGAAATTATCAATTACTGCTAATTAACAATTCCTGAGGCTAAGCAAGTTTTTTTTCATAAACCAATAATAGATCTTTTGTTGGGGGATCTATGGTCTAAAAATGGTTATATTTTATTTCAAACACAAGTTCTTATGTGCATTTATATAGGTGTGAGAATGTAAAAAAATAGCATTTTTTTTGACACTCTGCAAATATTTTTAGTTTCTCCAGAAAGTTGTATATGTTGAATTAAATGTGTATTGCTATTATAAGAATAAATAGAAATAAGGAGTTAATATTTTACTTCATGGACACCAAACAAAAGAGCTATTATATGTTCATGAAAAAACCTTGTTTAGCCCAAGAAATTATTAATTAATAATAATTGATAATTTCTTGCTAACGTCATAAAAGGAAAGTTTATCATTATTTAATAGATATTCTCATTTATTTTCATTATTATAACAATCCACATAACCATTATATATATATATATATATAGTAACATTACAGTCACATTGCAAATTGTGATGATAAATTGTACTAATAACTATTTTGAATAACAGAAAATACTTTTATTTAAAATAATTATTTGTAAAATATATAATATTTTGTTTTATTTATATTGAAATAATTAAAATATCAGGGTGTTTTATTTAATTTACATATAGGTAGGTAGGTAGATAGGTAAATAGGTAGGTAGGTTGGTACATAGATAGATAGATAGATAGATAGATAGATAGATAGATAGATAGATAGATAGATAGATAGATAGATAGATAGATAGATAGATAGATAGATAGATAGATAGATAGATAGATAGATAGATAGATAGGTAGATAGATCGAGAGATAGATAGATAGATAGATAGATAGATAGATAGATAGATAGATAGATAGATAGATAGATAGATAGATAGATAGATAGATAGATAGATAGATAGATAGATAGATAGATAGATAGATAGATAGATAGATAGATAGATAGATAGATAGATAGATAGATAGATAGATAGATAGATAGATAGATAGATAGATAGATAGATAGATAGATAGATAGATAGATAGATAGATAGATAGATAGATAGATAGATAGATAGAAAGAAAGAAACAAGGCATAAATCTATATAAATATTTTAAATGCCCCATAGCTATATTCCTTCAGCAACTTCCCACTTTAAATATTGAAAAGCTTGAATTTTGCAGCCTATTCAAAAAGAATACCTTTTGAATGAAATAAAATTCAAGTTTTTTTTTTTTATTTAATAGGAGAATGTGGCTGAAAGAATAGAGTTATGGGACATTTAAAATATTATATATAACTATGAATAATGCTCTCTCAAGGTGCCTTGTGTTAAATAATTTATCTCTCCTATAGCTATATTATTTAATATTATATAGATGTCTATTATTGAAAACACTTTAGAATAAATAATAAATTCATGATTTATTATAGTGCTATGAGATCGTCATAATCACATTACACATATTGTTAAAGATTATATAGCTAGAGGGCAAATCAATTATTTAATAATAATGCTTTGAGAAAGATTTCTTCATTTTTTATAGAATCAGGATTGTATTTACACACACACACACATATATATATATATATATATATATATTACCAGTTTCTGGAAAAGTAGCTGTATTGTTAATATAACAACAAGTAGGAAAAGCATTTTTTGTGAAGTCAAAAACACATTCATAATTTGCTGGACAACTTCTTAGAGTATAATTACAAAATACTTCGTTACCAGTTGATGGACCCTTTAAAGGGAAACCTTTTTTGCAAGGATTTAATTGTGATACTAAAATAATATTTAAAAAAATATTAAAATTAATTATTATCTTAAGTTTGTTAATTTTCAAAATATTAACAACTTTAGTTTTGGATGTTTAAAAAACTTATAGACAATATTTTATTGAAAATAATCAAAGTATTTAATTTTATTATTTTTCATTCCTGAGTATATTTTAACCTTCATCAATAATCATAATAATTCATAAATGAAGAAATATATGGAACATCCTTTACTTTTAATTTTCAGTGAAGAATATAGAAGCATTTTTAGAAATAAAAGAATTACTTAAAAAAAAATGTATTATTTAAAAAAAAGAATTCAAAATTCTTAAATTATTATGATGTATAACTGTTTTCAAAATTATAAGTGGATGTACATAAGGATAACAAACATATGCAAGAGAAATAAATTGTTCTATTATATGACAAATTTATACATTGTTCTGTAAAACTGTATACAGTTCTACATGTTTAGGGAATAATAAAAAAATGTATTTCCTATATTCAGATTTCCACAATTAATCTCATACTTTCTCTCAAATATAATTGGTGATAATATAAAAAGTGTTAAAATTGACTTAGTCTATGGTCAAGAATTTGTACTTAATTAAAGAAATGGTTTCTGAACAGAAATTAGACAGTAATTAACAAAATCTTCCACATAATAATATGCAGCTAATAATACATTTCTAATTCTACTTTATGATCAGATTGTCTTTTATCATTTTTACTGTCGGGAATCAGTTAAAAAATGATCTAAAAATACTTTGTTTCAATCAGTGTTCACCAGTAAAAGATATAGTGTAGTAAATTTCACAGTTTAGGTTATTTCTTCCAGAAAATTTAAAGTGATTGCCCGAATTCAATTCTATTAATCTTTAAATTTATTAAAGTAGTTAGGGATTATATGGATCATTAAAATCAGGATGAATATAATGGATTAAAATCTATACTATATACTGTACCGGTCGTTTTTCTATGTTCACATAATAAAATCTAACATCTAGGCAAAAAATACCTCGAATCCAATCATGTGCAAGATACATAAGTCAGGAACACTCATGAATCCTGCCCTATTTGCCTATTTTCCAGATCTACCAACTTATGAGCAACAATCCCAATGATATCGACCTAATTTCATCTCTCTCCACCAGCATCACACATCGGAGACTCTAATTTAAGTTTAATGATAAAATATTTAGCATGAAATATAATTTAGAAGCATTTAACGAATGTAACCTTTCATATTAACTATATATTAGCAGAGATCATCTAGTCAGTAGAAGCATAACTTATTAATTAAATTATTAATTTAAATAAAAGAAAACACACTGATTTGGAAACGTTATAATATTTATATTTAAGGTTTACTATTTTAACAAAACATACGTAAATGCATGTCATCATTGATTGATCTCTGGCCTCATAAATATTACAGGACAGTTGGTCATAAAAAAATCTTATTACATTTGGTTTATAAATTAATAATCAGATTTAACAAAGGTCTTTATTTATAGTTGTGGCTATGCCAATAATATTTACTATAACGATGAATATAAGATTTAGTGCTATTATGAAATATAATATTGAATACCACTACACCCAGAAGGAACAAACTAACACTTAACCGATTTAAAAGATAATTATTATTTCATAATGAAGCATTACATTTGTACAAAAGATAGTGATTAATATTCAACTTATATAGTGACAGATATGTGTGGTATAGCAATGACTATATTAATAATAATGTCGGTGCAAGGAAGCGCAATTTAAATAATGGACATAGATCTGTTTAGCAAAAATCGCAACATTATGGCTTATGGAGGTTCATGGGTTATTAGAAATGCAACAGAAGGTGGTGCGTGCATGATGGCATATTTGATATGATTCAGTCACAGATCCAAATATGTGCTTCATGGAATTCATTTTGTGAAATAGACTGATATAAGTCTGCGATGTTAGCAGAATCGGTTCGTGGACAAAGAGCAGTTGATGATGCAATTATTGGGCTGGCTTTTCCAGAGTGATTCCCATATAAAGCATGCATTTGTGACCGAATGAGTCCCCAAGGAGGTTAAAGACTGGTTCTTCAACTTTGAGAATGATGATGGGGTTCAACTTTGCGATACCTCCATAGGAAAGAGAAGCATGAATATATATAATATAGGAATGAATGTGCCTATATGCAAGCAACGCTTGGGATAACAAAATATATAGCTTTAAAGACTGTTTTAATTATTTAATGCCCATAAATTATAGAATATCCTGTGTAATGGTATGATCTAATCACTAAACAGGCATGGATGATTTAAATTAATTAAAGTATAAAAATTATAAGACATAAAGATTCCCCCTTCCCTTTACTTTAAATTATTTATAACTTCCCACACCGTTTAATAAATACAAAGTTCTGTTAAAAGAATGCTATTATTAGAAATAAATATGTTTATAGGGAAACAAATGGGGCGGTGGAAATAACAATAATAATAATTATATTTTACATACATAAGATATATTTATGGTTGGGATTAGTGCATTTAAAAGATGAAAACATTTTGTTAGAAAAACAGATGTTGATCTGTTTTCCTACAACAATTTATAAGATAATGACTTTGTTGTTCCAAACTCGCAAGCATTTACATAAGTCAAATATGACTTGTTTTAATAAAATATGTTCTTAATTACCCTGTAAATAATGGTTAGGGATACTAGAAAGGAATTACATGCTAGCGAGTTTGAAATAGTATGGGCATTTTAAAACACAATTATACATAATATAATAATGATACAAAATATGATTGTTGCATGGAAATAATAAAAAAGAAAACATATTGAATAGAAACTCAATGATAGAATATATCAAGTTATATAGAGTTTATACTAAGTAAAATTACATAAAATATAAACATATACATAAGGTATTAAGAGTAAAGCATCAGGATTATTGTGGTTATAGAAGGCTAAACTCAATAGATTCAGAGAATGGCTAAAGTTCTTTTGCCTTTCATAAATAGTAGTGGTCCTTAATATTTGAAGTGTTCATCGGCATTAACACTAGATCTAGGTTTGGAGTAAGGCATCACAGGTAGCATTTTTAATGATTTAATTGATAGACATTTGAAAGTTCATAGACACAGGATCTGGAGCTTTTCTTACAAGAAGGAGCATGTTGGAACAGAGGGAGAGATGAAATTTCCTCTACTCACTGTACATTGGATGAAGATTCAAACTAGCATACATTATGTAGGCCATCGTTAATTTATGGTTGTCTCCTCTTTTTGGATTCAAATCTAGCAGTATTTATACTATTATTTTTGATGATGTCGCACATCAATTAACTGCTGGACCTGAGGCAATTTGTCTATTTAAGCAAAGCTAGAATCTGCTGATGAGATATCTTTTGTTTTGTAAGTTTTATGAAACAATGCAATCCTGTTACAAGTTTCTCGACCGATTGTTTTAAAGTAAGTCTTATGATTTTAAAACACGTTGGCATGGATAAAATTTTCACTAATGGGTTTTTACTTTACTATTACAAATTATAATATTTTAAATTTAACTAATTGGGCTTTTCAGTGTAATTGTTTTTGAGAAACTTCTTAAAAGAATTGCATAATTTTCTTCTTAAAAGAATTGCATCATTTTCTTACCACTGAAATTAAATATAAAAAATAATACATTTCACATATGAATAATATAACTTTTAAGATACATGAATAATATGACTCTATTTGATTTATATGCAATCTCCCCACACTGAAAATATATATTTATCCATTATGCACACACACAGTAAAATAATATTAAATATTTATTTATTAAATTATTTTGTGTTAAGATATAAATATATCTACATCAATTATTTAAGCAGAGGCAAAATACATGTTAAGAAATATATGTGCATGCATAAGGATGGGTTTAAACATGGTTTGGTGGTAGGAGACTGTAAGTGGGGTGTGAAGCTAGATCTGGGCATCAGATCATCTGCTTCATTTTCCCAATCTTATAATGAACAAAAAAAATGTTTAAAAAAATATCCTTTACTTAATGTCTCAGTGACTAAAGAACAACCCTTGTAAATTATTGGCGTGTATGTGAAAATAATTTTAGCTGAGCATTAACTTATTAACTTATCTTTATGTGAGTATTGCTTGTTCCATTTATTTAAAATATAATAAAAAAACTAAGGGAAAAAAACTATACTTATCTAATACTTTGTTCGTTTATTCTGTCCATTTTGTCTACATTGTCCATCCAGAATTTCAGCTTTATTTAATTTCTCCCTCAATCTGGCAGTTCATATCTTTGTTACTGGTTGGTTCACCTCACCATGAGTTGTGTTGGTCTCGATGTGGTTGACTCAAGGGTCTTGAGTGGTATTTGACTTGTTCTGTCCATATTGGTGAATAATCGATGGTGGTGAGGAATTGGGCCATTTCATCTATCTTCCTAACCTGACATCCTACCATTATCTGCTGTACATGAGGTGGCATATTTTGCTGTATGGCCCTGATAAGTTGAGTTTCCATAAACAGGAGCGTGGTCAATGACCAGAGATGTGCAACCTGCCTGATGAAAAATTGTGTGTGATTTTCTTGGTTAATAGATCCATAGACTTTTTCAAAACTGCATGGTATATACCATCTTGGCCCTCCTAACTCCAAACAGTTTTCAATAGGGCAATTAAATAGCTTTCAGAGTATGGTGGCTTGTCTTCATAAGAATCCCACCATGACTTGGCAGACACCTGTAAATAATGAATTGTGAGGGCCACTTGATCCATTGCTGGCACTTGCTGGAATTTGAATAATTCCTGTAGGCTCTCTATGTGCACACTGGGTTTTCTCCAGCATCCTCTTTGAAAGTTTTCACTTGGATAAAATTTTTCAGTGGCATAGGTGAGTATAATACTTGTATCCTATGCATAATGGGGCTTGACTTTCCCACAGTGGTCTCTGGTACTGATCAGGGTCTGTTTGGTATGATATCCAGTCCTTCTTCCTTTATACTCATCTTGACCCTTGTCTGTTCAGACACCTTTGATTTCTCATCAGTTTTCACAATATTCTCCTTTATGCTGCAGATCTCCTCCCTGATTTTGTCAATATCTATGTGGAAGGTGGCTTCTTGCTTGTCTATGCAGTCTCCTGTTAATATGAGTTCTCCATTTATTTTGTGGATGGTGTCCATAGTTTCATGCTTGTGGCTCCAGAGACCCTTTGAACTTGTTATGAATCTCCTAATATTTCTTTTTGCACTCTGTTCATACATCATCTATTTTTTTCACTATGGTGTCATTCATTTTATCCAACATGGTCATCATCCAGTCTTTTGTCTGTCTACTCATGTCTTCTAACTTGGATTTGAAATTTTCAAACCTATCTTCCATTCTTTTGAACATCCATAATACTGTTTCTATCTTCATGGTTTGATTGTTGACTTCCTCAGGTTTATTATCACCATTAACTTGGGGCTCTTGTCTTACAATAGTTGGTTTTTCTGCCTCCTCTCTCCCATTTTCATCACCTTTGGAAATTATCTTGCCTGATCTCAATGCTTTTCCCTGGTACATTCTATATTCCTCACTACTACCCTCCATTTGGCTATCGGATTTTAAAAAAAAATAAAAAAAATTATTATTGTTTTCTTAATTATAAGATTAGCTTATGATTCTTTCTTTCTATTTTTATCCAGATTAATACAACTCTTCCTCCCATTCACAACACTCTCCCTGTTACTCTAATCCCCCACTCCTGTACCTAATTTATGTCTGCTTATATGATTATTGCTATCCTACCTGACTTTTTATTTTTGCAATATTAATTTCTAGATCCAGCATTTAAATACAATATATATATATATATATATATATATATATATATATATATATATATATATATATATATATATATATATATATAAAAAAAAAAAAAAAAAAATTATCATATTTTCTACCTAGCCTTCTTTTTGTCCTTTTGCTTCATTGTTTGTTTTGGTTGTTCTTCAGCACCTGAAACATCTTAACAAAATTATTTATTAGCAATGACATTTAATGAATGAAAATTTATTAGCAATACATGTATATTTTATATGAAAAAAACTCTATATAACTTGTTACATTGTGAATCATTGTTTTCAAAATTTTCCTTTATTTTAATAACTCTACCACCTATTGGCAAAATTTATATTGGTATTGCTACCGGGAACCAGCCAAAGGGGTAAGGATATATGATCTGACCAGATGATCCACTTTTACTGGATTATACATTTTTATAAAATATCTATATTTATTTATCATGGTTGTACAGCCACAGATTTATAATATAACATTAAAAAATAGTCATTAAAAGCTGCCACTACTTTATTTCTTTCATAGCTTGAGACAGTTATATATGCATATGAACATTATTTTATTGGAAAAAAAATCTGCATAGTCACGATTATTTGGAATATTTATTTCTTTGTCTTTTATTCTGACAGTGAAAGCATTTTAAAAGCTGTCACTATTTTATTTTTTTGCAAATTCAAAAATATTATACATGTGTAATGGTCAAATATGTGCATTTGCACAACAAATTCTAGAACTCTGATAGATCATCCTAAGGCTGACCAGGTGTACAGTGGTAGAAGCCATGGTTCTGGCCTAACCCTAGTTCCTCTACCATTGCTCATAGACTTACAACCTTACAAATGACACAGTTGAGGTCACAGCAGCATTTCTCTTCTTCACTTACCAGCAGAAGCGCAATAGTAGAACATAATACAGGTAATCATTATTAATTATTTATAAAATTTTCATAAATTATAAAGCTAATTACTAAATGTTAAATAATAGTGAGTCAGTGAGCAAGACCAAGACATGAAACTATAGTAAATTTAAAATCAATTTAATGAATTCAATGTAAACAATAATTCAAAACATTATTATAGTTAGTAAGTTTGATTTCACATGCAGGTGATTCAGGGACATTACATTTAAATGGGGTTCACATGCAAGTGATGCATTATCAGTAATAATTTTGGATGTACAGATTTACACAATTTGGTTTACATATATAAGGTAGTTTAATTATAAGTGATTTTAACTCCCTAACACAATTAATAACATTTGGAGGTTTTGCATTTCTGTTCTACATATATATGTATATAGCCTCATATTACAAGCAGGTGATAGAATGTAGGTTACAACTAATTATTTACTTGGCCACATATATGTCCGTATCACTCGCAGGTGATAAAATTATAATACAATTAACTTTTCATGAGCTGAATTTTAATTTAGAATGATTTGACTTTGCTCATGATTATCCATGCCTGATTTATGGTATAATAGGATTTAGATTTGCCATATTAGCGAAAGTGATAATAAATTTTGTAAAGAACATAATTTACTTAGCATGAATACTTTAATATATTCTCTACACAGTAATATGCAATTTAGATTGGATTCTATGTCAGATCAATGCTGAATTAACTATTAAAATGGCAGGTTGAACTGATTAATGGAAGTTAGACTTCAGATACTAGTGCATAAAGAAAAACATATAACTCTGAGTCCTATTTGCATCTCATATGTGCCTTATTCATGGGATTTTTACCGAGTAACAGTTTCCTGGAACCGATTCTCATTGCTGTGGTATAGGAGGCCATTTTAGTCTGGCTGATCAAGCAATTTATATATGTGAGTGGAAGTATTACACTCTGGGTAAGTCTCATGCTCCATTTATATGAGTGCTGAATGGGTTGGCCTGTACCAGTCACCATCTAAAGAAATGATTGCCTGAACTAAAGATAATGGTGCAGCACAACAACATGTGACCATTAAAGAAGTACAGTAACAAGAAAATACGCCATAGCATTTCGTAAGGACACATATGCACCACTGACTACATAATCATATTTAAAAAATTAAGACACTAAATTACAAGTTTCTTTCATGAAACTACCCCACATCAGTTCATGTTATAATACTTTTAATAATACTATTTAGGGAATTTATGAATCCAATCTACAAAGCTATCTATATAGGCTTTGATTTAATTTAAGAAGAATTAGAGCATATGGGGAAATTAAAATATAAACTTATAGATTTTTGCTGTAGTTTATCACTTTAACTAAATATTTGTTCAAAATATTAACTTAAAAGCAAATCTATCTTAGAGTAGTAGTATGTTTGTAATGATATTTAATTCAAGACATTTTATCCTTTCCAAAACAGAGCTTTTTATTTCATATATAATTATACGTGTTATATATATATGCGCACTTACATATATATGTGAGAGAATCTTTATTTAATTCTTGCTAATAGTTTAATTAAGAATAAAGCTCGGTTTTGAAATTTTATAGCGTAAACAAGATAACGTAACTAAATAATAATAAGATTTGGCATAGATTAACTTAAGAAATGCATTTTAAATCATAATAAAATTTCAAGTAAGTGAAATTTGAAATCTGTTCATTTTAAAAGAAAGTTGTGCGAGGTTTGCTAAAATATGATTGATTTACTTTTATAATACTATCTTTGAAATTAATGACTGCAAACATTATCATTAACTTAAGACAATAATAAATTAGCATAGAAATTTTCATTGTTACTTTAAACAGCTAGTTGCATTTTATATTTTACTAAATTTATAAAACATTTAATTTCTATGTTTAGTAAATTGAAATAAATAGCATTTAATTACTTATAATCAAATTAAGGCGTAACCAAATCAAACATTATTTTACGAGTAAACCAAAACATAAAATCATACAATTATATTAATAAAGATGTGTGTGAATGCGAGTACTTTAGATTTTGAAATAATAAATCATACATCATTTATAGATGAGTTTAAATCAACTCAGACACATTAAATCATTTAATATTTTAAATCATTCAATAATTTGTTTATATCAGGTAAATTATTTTTATCAATAAAATTTGTATCAGTTAAATTTACATCAGTTATGTCAGTAACTCATTTATATATCAGTTATATTTTTATATCAGACAAGACTTTAGGATTTTAACAAAGTTATTACATTTTAATTTAGGCAAGTTTCAGATTGAAATTATAAAATTAAAATATACATAGTTTTTATTTGCAATATTAAGATGGCCATTAACCTTTTAACCGCTAATTTTATCATTGGTTGTATCAGATAAAAATCAAATCTTTTAATTGGCCAACTCACAAACTGAAGACAAAGCCTATTGTTAAAACATATTCGCCTATAATATTAAATTCAACTCAGATACGTTTATAAAAAGTATATAATTAATTTTTCAGGTTGTGAAGACAACGAAAGTTCTTTCAAAAATAAATTGCTATTTATTTATTCTAAGATATTCAATATCGGCAACATAAAAGTTATAATGTAAACAAAAAGATCGACTTTTACGTTATAGAAAAGTAAATATTTTATTTTACTACATCTTCAATATATTTACTTAAATCTTCAATATTTTTCGAAAATAATTTAGTTTTTTTATTATTCTCTCTGAAAATAATTTTAATTTCTCAAAATATTCTTTTATAATAATTAAATCGTATTCGAAATGAAAATCTCAGCGTTTTTCTTTATTTTCTTTGATCAGGCAGTTTCTTTGTTCTTTCCAGCCAATCAGAATGTCTTTTTCAGCTGAGAGCATGCTAAGAACCAATCACAAATAATGTTCCTTCTTTGTTTAGGTTTAAATGCGTTTTTTTTTTCTATTTTTTACTTCTAAAATAAATCGGAAGATGTCACCATCGTACAGAACTTTTAAAAACGAATTCAATACGTATTTAACGAATATTTTCGTATAAAAACTGGCTGAGTTAGAGTGATTTCAGATGTCGACGAGGAGCCTCATAAAAAACAGTCTTTTGGTTAATTTAAGTTTAAGCTAGCATTTAAATTTGAAGTTAGTCGAAGTTTTTAGATTGGAAGGAGTAATTAGCATTGTTTATCTTGATCTTTCTCTGTACTGGCAATTCTCTGGATAGTGTGACATCTTTAGGTTTTGGATGTGGTCAACTCATGTTCTCTCGGCTTAGATGGCTGTTCATCAGGCAGAAGGCCAGATTTTGAGCCCACTTACTCCAACATGCTGGTTATTCACTTTATTATAAATATATCTCTTGATGACTCTTAGACAGAATATTTTTACTGAATGTCCTCAAAGATGGCTGCCATTGCTTTTATATTAGTATCCCCCCTCTCCTTCATTATTTTATTTTCTTAGAAGTGTTTTCATGGCCCATATGATAATCAGCAGCTATAGCAGGAGCCTGCTGTGTCAAATATTAAATAGGTAAAAAAAAACCTAATGGCAGGTCATAATTTATTCAGTTTTCTAAGTTTTATTCTAAATATAAATTTTTAATTAATCTTATACTAATAAAGATTAATTATGCTGGTGACAGTGTGTCCAAAAAAACAAATCTAAGATTTGGAAAAACATTTTATTATATATGTAACCTGACCGTTCTAATTTACCAATTTACTTAATTCTAAGAAATAATACTCCTTTATGTTGTTTATCTTATAATCAATGAAATATAATATAAATCTTTATTATATAATAATAACAACTTGTAAATACATCACAGAAAAATTATATATATAAAAGCCTTTTTCGGTAATTCTCAATTTTTTTACCCTTCTCAATATGATACCTCGTACTAATACTAACACGTATATTACGTATATAGCGACATCTATTGACATTTTCTATAATTCACATTTTTATCATTTTATTTATTTCCCCTTATATTACTTTCCATTCTTTATCCATTACCCAATCATTCATTAAATCAATTGACTTTTTGTAAATGTTCATACATGTATTTATATTATATTTTATATAATTTGTTTCATATATTTTCCTTCTATTCATTTCCTTTATATAATTTAATGGTCTTATGTTTTTAATACAATCTATTTTATGTCCAGATTTTAAATAATGAACATATAATGCTGATCTATTAGTGCTATTGAAAGGAGGGATGATAGATCAGCATTATATGTTCATTATTTAAAATCTGGACATAAAATAGATTGTATTAAAAACATAAGACCATTAAATTATATAAAGGAAATGAATAGAAGGAAAATATATGAAACAAATTATATAAAATATAATATAAATACATGTATGAACATTTACAAAAAGTCAATTGATTTAATGAATGATTGGGTAATGGATAAAGAATGGAAAGTAATATAAGGGGAAATAAATAAAATGATAAAAATGTGAATTATAGAAAATGTCAATAGATGTCGCTATATACGTAATATACGTGTTAGTATTAGTACGAGGTATCATATTGAGAAGGGTAAAAAAATTGAGAATTACCGAAAAAGGCTTTTATATATATAATTTTTCTGTGATGTATTTACAAGTTGTTATTATTATATAATAAAGATTTATATTATATTTCATTAATTTACCAATATATGCAGAATTATTAAATTTTGAAAATATATCATTTAGCAAATACATAAGATTATAGAAAATGTAATGTTTTATCTTCTATTAACATTTATATTCTTGCATATATGTAGTCTAAAGTTACACATACAATTAGTTTTTCACTTAGTAATTATTAACAATCTATATATGTGCATATTTTAGCTTCATGAGTATATAAATGAATATTTCTGTAGATATTTAAACATATATGCACACATACATGATTGTATTATTTAGATTTAAATTTAGGCAGGATTTCTTAAGATTATTTTTAATAAATATACAAGGATTTGATGGTATCTATATAGGTATGAATACTACTATATAACATATATAGTAGGTGAAACAGTTGGGTTGAAAAGCTGACTGTTTCACATGTATTTAAAACATTTATGAAAAAACATATATCTAAAACATTATTATCATTTAGTGCACACACTTCTTTATCTTTTATTATAAACATAGAAGCCCCTTAAAAGCTGCCACTATTTTATTTCTTTTATAAATTCGTGAAAATTATTCATATATTTAAAACATTTACGGACAAAAATCATTATATATAAAATATTATTATTTATTATTTGGAGAACATACTTCTTTATATTATTATGAAAGTGAAAGCCCCTTAAAAGCTGCCACTAATTTAATTCTTTTATAGACTCAAGAAAACAATATGTAATTGAAACATTTATTGGAAAAATACTGTGTATACAAAACATTATTTATGGGAAATATATATATATATATATATATATATATATACACTCAACGTTATTACTGGGAAAAAAATTATACTTATACAGTAATAATGACTTGCAGAGAGTGTATAATAATATTTAAAAAAATCTAAGCTGGTTGTACAAACCGAAGGGAAATAAAAATTTTACACATATATATATATTCAATATTATTTTTTAGGGAAAAAATATGTTATATCTATCAATATCTTCTACTATCTCTCAGGTATGTGAGTTTTTATATTTGAGGCCTCTAGTTGATGTGCCAAACCTGGGGGGTGAAACCTGTACTGGTCATTTTTGTATGTTCACATAACAAAATCTAGCATCTATACAAAAGTACCTCAAATCCCATCATGTGCAGGATACATAAGTCAGGAACACTCATGAATTCTGCCCTATTTGCCTATTTTCCAGATCTACCAACTTATGAGCAACAAACCCGGTGATGTTGATCTAATTTCATCTCTCTCCATCATCATTGCACATTGGAGACACAAAAAGACTCTAATTTAAGTTGAATGATGGAATATTTAGCATGAAATATAATTTAGAAGCATTTAATGAACATAACCTTTCATATTAACTTTATATTAGCAGAGATCATCTAGTCAGTAGGAGCATAACTTATTAATTAAAATATTAATTTAAATAAAAGAAAACACACTGATTCCGAAATATTATAATATATATATTTAAGGTTTACTATTTTAACAAAACATACGTAAATGCATGCGATCATTGATTGATCACTGGTCTCATAAATATTACATGACAGTTGGTCATAAAGAAATCATATTACATTTGGTTTATAAATTAATAATAAGATTTAACAAAGGACTATATTTGTAGTTGTGGCTATGCCAATAATATATACTATAATGACGAATATAAGATTTAGTGCTATTAAGAAATATAATATTGAAATACCACTACACCCCAGAAGGAACAAAATAGCACTTAACCGATTTGAAAGATAATTATTATTTCATAACGAAACATTACATTTGTACAAAAGATAGTGATTAATATTTGACTTATATAGTGACAGATGTGTTTGGGATAGATAATGAGTATATTAATAATAATGTCAGCACAAGGATGAGCAATTTAAATACTGGACATAGATCTGTTTAGCAAAAATTGCAACATTACAGCCTATGGATGTTCATGGATTTATTAGAAATACAACAGACGGCAGTGCATGCACAACAGCATATTCAATATGATCCAGTCATGGATCTGAACATGTGCTTCATGGAATTCATTTCGAGAAATAGACCATTATAAGTCTGCGACATTAGCAGAATCGGTTCATGGATGCAGAGCGGTAGGCGATGCAATTATTGGGCTGGTTTTTCCAAAGCAATTCCCATATAAAGCATGCATATGCAACCAAATGAGTCCCCGGGGGGGTTAAAGCCTTGTTCTTAGACTTTGAGAATAATGATGGGGTTCAACTTTACAATACCTCCATAGGAAAGAGCAGCATGAATATATACAATATAGGAACAAATGTGCCTATATGCACGCAACGCTTGGGATAACAAAATATATAGCTTAAATACTATTTTAATTATTTAATACCCATAAATATCCTGTGTAATGGTATGATCTAATCACTAAACAGGCATGGATGATTTAAATTAATTAAAGTATAAAAATTATAAGACATAAAGATCCCCCCTTCTCTTTAAATTATTTATAATTTCCCATACCGTTTAATAAATATGAATTTCTGTTAAAAAAATGCTATTATTAGAAATAAATATGTTTATATGGAAACAAATGGTGTGATGAAAATAACTGGGATAATAATTAAATTTTACATATATAAGATATATTTATGGTTGGGATTAGTGCATTTAAAAGATGAAAACATTTTTTTTAGAAAAACAGATGTTGATCTGTTTCCTACAACAATTTATAAAATAATGACTTTGTTGTACCAAACTTGCGAGCATTTGCATAAGTCGAATACAACTTGTTTTAATAAAATATGTTCTTAATTACCCTGTAAGTAATGGTTAGGGAAACTAGAAAGGAATTACATGCTAGTGAGTTTGAAATAATATGGGCATTTTAAAACACAAATATACATAATATAATAATGATACAAAATATGATTGCCGCATGGAAATAATAAAAAAAGAAAACATATTGAATAGAGACTCAATGATAGAATAGATTAAGTTATATAGAGTTATACTAAATAAAATTACATAAAATATAAACATTTACATAAGGTATTAAGAGTAAAGCATCAGGATTATTGTGATTATAGAAGGCTGAACTCAATAGATTCATAGAGCGGCTAAAGTTCTTTTGCCTTTCATAAATAGTAGTGGTCCTTGATATTTGAATTGTTCATCGGCATTAACACTAGATCTAGGTTTGGAGTAAGGCATCACAGATAGCATTTTTAATGATTTAATTGATAGACATTTGAAAGTTCATAGACACTGGATCCGGAGCTTTTCTTATGGGATGGAGCATGTTGAAACAGAGGGAGAGGTGAAATTTCCTCTACTCACAGTACATTGGATGAAGATTCAAACTAGTGTGGATTTTGTAGACCATCATTAATTTATGGTTGTCTCCTCCTCTGTTTGGATTCAAATCCCGCAGGATTTATACTATTATTTTTGATGATGTCACATAGCAATTAACTGCTGGACCTGATGCAATTTGTCTATTTTAGCAACACTAAAATCTGCTGACCTGATATCTTTTGTTTTGTAAGTTTTTAGAAACAATGCAATCCTGTTACAAGTTTCTCGAATGATTGTTTTAAAATAAGTCTTATGATTTTAAAACAAGTTGGCATGGATAAAATTTCCACTAATGGGTTTTTACTTTACTATTACAAATTGTAATATTTTAAATCTAACTAATTGGGCTTTTCCGGGTAATTGTTTTCGAGAAATGTCTTAAAAGAATTGCATCATTTTCTGACCGCTGAAATTAATTATAAAAAATAATACATTTCATATATGAATAATATAACTTTTAAGATACATGAATAATATGACTTTATTTGATTTATATGCAATCTCCCAACACTGAAAATATATGTTTATCAATTATACACACACACACACATTAAAATAATATTAAATATTTATTTATTAAATTATTTTATGTTAAGATATAAATATATCTACGTCAGTTATTTAAGCAGAGGCAAAATACATGTTAGTAAATATGTAAGTGTGCGTAAGGATGGATTTAAACATGGTTTGGTGGTAGGAGACTTTAAGTGGGCTGTGGAGCTAGATCTGAGCATCAGATCATCTGCTTCAATACTGAGATATAAATACTAAGTGGACAATAATGGAAGCTTTTTTTCAAAGTAACCAATAATAAAAGTATATATTTTTCTATATAGTGAAATAAAATCTCTTTAAAAGTTATTATAAATCAATGTTTTCTATTAAAAACAATATTTTATATTCTTATTTAATTAATTTTTAGTGTAACAGTATAATTGGAGTCATTTTCCTTGTAGAGGGCAAATTCTGGAGGGCAATGTCCAAATGTATTAATTTTTGCTCTACACTTCCAGCATTAGAACTTATTCTTCATTCAATAGCAATAAAATTAATCCATTGTTTATCTTTATGTAATCATTTTTATTAGGATTATTTTAAGATTTGTGTTAAATTTAGTATAAAAGTGCAAGTTCTCACTAGATGGCACTGAGTGGGAAATGATAAGGGGGATTTAGATATAAAGATTATAGTCTTGACAAAAATTATGTTGTGGAAATGGGATAGAGCAGATTATGAGTAAATTTAGAGTGGGGAATGTAAAAGAAAGTGGCTAACAGGTTCATCTGGGCATAATTGCTGAGATATTCTTGACTTCGTTTAAGGAGAAGTTGTAATACGTCACATCACATCACATCACTACTGGGTTCAGAAATAATAGTGGATTAAAGTGCATTTTAGGCGTGAAGAGGTGAAACTTACACTTGAAATTGAAGGTAAAAAATCTATCATTAATTTTTAAGTGAATGTGAAGGAAAATTTTGAGTTGTCTGTCATTAATGAAGAAGTTTCCAACATTGTTATGGAGGGAACTGCTTCAAGGAAAATACAAGATAAGAAGCAAAATCTGCCTCAAAACATAAAAAATTTATGAAACTACTTTCAGAAGAAAAGATAATAGAGCAACAAGAAATTATTCAGAAGAAATTAAACCATTCTGTATTCAAAGTTAGTGAGCAAAAGAAAAAAAACAGTGACATAAATGTTATGGAAGACCCTGAAATGTTAGAAGTAACGGAAAACACTAAACTAAACTCCAAATGGACCACAGAACATGAAAATGAAGCAAAAACTTGGAAATGGAGAATATTGAGAAATTTAATAACATATCCAATAGCAAAAATCAGCAACCGAAAAAAGAACATTTTTTTTATTCCAAAAACCTATGTTATGCAAATGTGTTAAAGTCTAATAAAAATAAAGATATAGAAAAAAATAATGTTACACAAAAACTCTAATGGAAGACGGAGATGAGGACCTCATGGTTTTACAAGAATAAGGGGGGAAATATAATAAAAGGGACAAAAGATTATTGACCTGGAGAACTTTAACAGGATAAATGATGTATTTAATGCATCAATCCCAGCTCAATTATAAAGATCCTTTCAGAATTTATCACAAAAGATAAATCCTATGTTTAGCCATGATAAATAAGAAATATCAGTTATTCAAATTTTCAAAAGAAGACTTTTATGAGATGCTGAAGACCAAGAAACTATGTGAGATGGTGTATAAGGTTCTTAATCATTCAAGCAGTAGATACCTAATAATTCATAAAATTATGTGCAAAAATGAGATTTTAAGGAAAAGTATATTATTGTTAAATGAAAAGATTCTATGCAAAATAAACATCAACACCTTGGTTGATTTGGCAGGATTAGTAAAAAATTGCTATATCAACCTTAAAGAATGTGATCTACAAAGCTTACTAAACAAGTTCAGTAATGTTTCACATTTCAGATATCTCCAGAAAAAAGAACAGAAATGCTGATACTTACAAACATTGCAATGTTTAATTTTGCACTAAAGAAAGATTTATCACTAATGAAAATTTGCACAGTACATGCATCAGATAGCTTGCCATTGGTAAATTTCATAAAGTATCACCACAGTGTTTTTGTAATAAAAGAATGCATCTGATCAGAGATTGTCTGGCCAGGATTTGCAATGAATGTAAATGGAAAAAGAACACATTTTTTCAATATAATACTCAGAAAATGACACAGATTGATTGGACTGATAGAAATAAAAAAAGTGTGAAAAGAGAAACAAATGAGTGGTTGACTAACAGAAAAGTGGAATTAAAAATCGGAAATGGAATGCAAAAGAATCAAACTATAGAATAAGATACAACTTCAAGTGTCATGATCAAAATCTATCAAAAGTAAACCTAAAAAAAAGTCAAAACTGACATAGGGAAACAATATGGCTGGGCTTCAAATGTAACTCAAGAAGATGACCATCTTGGGTCATCTGGTTCTGAAATCTCAGATGAGAGGAAAATGAAAGAGAAAAAAGAAAGACTATGGAAAGAGAAAAACACAAAAAGCCTAATGCAATTAACAATAACCAAGATCTCCAAATACAAGGTCAAGATGTTGTCAAATGTGTGGAGCAAATAAACTTAACCCTCCCACTGTTTTAGGAGACTTGCCTTACCATATAAAAAGTGTAACATCAAAGAGCCTGTGCATGAGAGAGGTGAAATTGGGCTGACTCAATGGAGGGTTACAATGAAAATAATTGTTGGGGCTTGATCTATCCCCCAACTCAATCCCCATACTAGATCCCTTGTATACTATATTAAGAGTAATATGAAACTCAAATTGTTGGAATCAATGTTAGGGATTAAATTCTCTCAGACAAGCCTATGCTATCAAGAATTGGATAGAAAAGGAGTCTCCACATATATTATGCATGTCAGAGACTAAACTACACATCAATTCTAGTAAAAAAATAGAAGAACTGATGGAAAAATTTGGTTTCTTTAAATATCCAATATGCTTCACAGCTTTTGCAGAAATAGCTTATTCTAATAAAAAAAAATCTCTTCTCCTCATTCCAAATCATACACATAGATAGTAATATATTAATTGTTAACTTAAAATATGGCAAGATTTAAATTCAATATAAAATATCTATACATACAGAAGTCTCCATCATTGATACATAGAGTGATAACCTAATCAATATGCCACTGGTAACAAATTCATCTCTATCAATCCTGCTAAAAGACTTCAATGTAGCATACAATGAATTTAATGCAAAATGTATTCACTTATTGAACAGGAAATTAATGTGTGGGGAGGGATTCTTTTCCCTGGGGGCCTTTTCTTTTTACAAGATGAAGTAAGCCCCATTGATTGACCTATTATACTATGGTCCAGATATACATTTCATGATGGAGGCTGCTCTTGTGCCTATTTCTTCACAGATCATCTAGCCCTAGTAACTTAAATTAATACAGATGTGGGGTTCTCAGTAGAAGAAGAGAGTTATGATAAAACTATAAAAATACTTGTTTTAAGTCCTTTATATCAGAATCAATAATTTCATAATCTTATTATTTACTTCCAAAAAAATTAATATCATGGTATGCCCACCAATTGAATCCTGGTTTCCTTTCCTGGGAATAATACAATCACTAATTAAGCATCACACATATAAGACAAAAGGGCCTACAGGAATACTAAAAGGTTTGGAAAAGATTGATGACAGCCTAGGGAGGCTCCCATATGGTAGTCACAATGTCAAGGCAAAAATGGAACTAAAGATACTATATAGAGAAAAACAAAGGAATTTAGCAGAATACATCACAGTAAAAAGGGCAAAAAGTTTTTCTGACCAACCAACACTGCTGGACAAAAAGTTATATAAGATGGGTGCTTGGTGCAAGAAAAAACAAATTGTCACCATTACAGCTATTGGCAAAGGGATTATACTATACTGGACTGATCATGCTTCAGAAGATATATGAATGCTTCAAAGTTAAAATACAAATGAGGAAAAGGAAAAAGAACAGATGTGGGAAGAATACAAAGAAAGGGGAGAACATGGGATAACACAGAAGATTATATTAGAGAAGTTGAGATTCCTTCCAGAGAAAATTTATCCAGGACCTTATGTTATACCCCAATTCCTGCTCCTGAACTTAAACAATTTTTCAGTTCCAATCATTTGGAGGATGATTGATGAATTGACAGGGGGCATTGTAACATTGAAGGGTTATATCCATATCATTAGTCCCCCTTTTTAAAAAACAAATTATCCTCTCAGAGGTTTCTAACTTGAGACCTAATCAATGGTACCATTAATTATAAAAATAATAGAATCAATAATTAAGGATAATATTCAAGATAAAATCCTGACTCATATATCTCAATCACAGTTTGCAAAAAGGAAACACCAACTGTTGATGCCATATGCCAATTTAAAATTAATAATAGATATAAGTGGATGAAAAAATCTTGTCCTATCATGGTCTAACTGGATATTTCGATGGCATTCAACTCAGTCCATCCAGAAATCCTGTTGGATATACTAGAAAAAATAAAAGATATGGGTGAAAAAATCTCTTCCCATCTTGTTTAACTGATATTTCGTATCATTCACCTCCCTCCCCCCAGAAATGTTGTTTTTCAGAAAAATATTCTGTATTAGATGTGTTCACCCAAATTATAGACAATTTATTGTGCAATAGAAAGATATTTGTAACCTTGGATGGGAGGATAGCACTTGACTTTAAACCACAATTCTTGATTTCCTGAAGATTTCCTCTAAGTGCATTTTATTTCATAGTATATATAAACCTGCTGCTTATAGAAATAAATGGGAATCTACCAGGAATATTTATACCCACAATAAATAATGAAATTAACCACATATCATATATGGACAATATAGTGGTATTCATACCATCAAAGAGGTACATAGCAAACTGGAAAGCATACTGAACAGTACACAAATGATTTTTGCTTACACAAAGTATTTTGGCTTAGAATTTAACATAAACAAATCTGCAGCATGGAAGCTGATGTATAACAAAAAATACCTACAAAATTTATGGCAGCCCCACAAAAGTTCATAGGATTCCTGATCACAAAATATTCATTAGTAATGAAAAAAGATATTCAAGACTCTATCTATACTAACTGTCACCCAAAAAATAATGCCTTCTCTAAAGGGTATCTATCAATTTATGGGAAGGTCCCACTGCTAAATATATTAGTATTTCCAGAATAAAATATTACCTACCTGCAATTAGCTTTTCCAAAGGATTTGAGAAAAAAATAAATTCATTTGTTTGAAGATACTATCAGGGGAGTAGAAGCTATCAGCATAAGGAAAATGCAGAGGCCAAGAAACATAAATGGAATATCCTTATACTCAAATTTCAACATACTATTCTCAAAAATCATTTAACTCAATACATAAATTCAACCAAAAATATCCTAATGAGGAGTACTTAACCACAGTAATCTCCACTGATCACCCACCACCAAGCAAAGATACATGGTTAACTGCAGTACGGACGCACAGAGAAAATATATACAGCCCTAAGTTCTAATATTTGTTAACAAAATCTCATATTGAGAGGAATACAATGTGACCAATTGGAGAATAGGGTTGCACTGGAGATAACCAATAAAGAAATAATCTCAAGGTTAAGGTATTGGAATCTATAACTAAATACTTGGACTTCATACTCAAAATAAACTTAGAAACACTCGCTACAAATGCTTTTCTAGTATACAAGAGAGGGTTCACTAAGGTTGACCTTATATGCCACATTTATAAAAGGGAAGAAGAAATCATAGGGCACATTTTTGACATATTACAAAGATGGAGTATTCATAGAAATGTAATAAATGCATATATGAAAACAAATAAGCCTTTCATTTTATTCCTCAAGGACTGCATTAAAAGAAATATATCAACTTATAAGAATCTCAAAATTCCTGGCCTACTCCATTTGGAAAATTAGATGTAAACTAATTCTTGAATAATCACAAAATAACACTAAACAACTACTAATAAACTGTATTAAGAAAATCAAAAAGAGAGACAAATCAATAACACCAACAGAAATATTTAAGGCCACGTGAGAATTATTTGATTTATCAGATGCCAGCTAACCTGTTATGAAAAATCATTTCAGATTGGCTGCTGAAGATATATATATATATATATATATATATATATATATATATATATATATATATATATATATATATATATATATATATATATACACACACAAACTAATAATATACATATCAGATCTCACTGAGTTAAATGTAAAATCTTAGAATAATAAAAGTAATGTTTAATAAAAAAAGTGCAACCTATACATAGTAACATGGTTATAGATATTGAATCATAATTTAGTAGTCGAAGGGTTGGGAATATTTATTTAGAAGTATTCAAAAGCCTGACTTTTCCAAAGATGGTTTACTATATGTTGATTATCAACTATATTAATGCTTGCAAGAAGATTAATTTGTTATGCTTCAAACTGATTTGGAATAAAAGAGTCATTACAATCACTTTTAGATCTTTACAAAAGCATACCAAAGATAGTGGCCTTCCTTCAATCAATTCTTATCTTTTATATTCAAAGGTTATTTAATACTATTTTTGTCTCTGTTTAACATAATACTGTGAAATTTGTTCTAGCCATGCATAATGAAAGTCTTCACAGGGTAAAGTTTTTTTTTCAATTCTTAATCAAATCCATTGCTGCTTATATTGATTTTAATAATAACACATGTTTTAGGAAAATACTCTTTTGGGGGCTTACAAACAATTGATCCATAGTGATAGGCAACCTCCATTTCCCACTTTTTCTTGTTATCACTAATAAATAGATAATCAAAAAATTCAAATACTGGTATGTGATACCAAAATACCTCAATTTCATTATCAAAATCCAATTTAGAAGCTCTCCCTCCTAGTCATTTCTTACCATAGAGAATGTTGCATACTAACATTGACCCCCCCCCCATTTGTTCTTTTTGTCATAAATTTAAAGAAACAGAATATCATTTTTGCTCTAGTGTCTTGCTCTTTTTACCTAGAGGAATATCATTGAGTCTATTACTATATTGTGTACTCCCTCTATTCCTATTCTTCTTGATAGCATGAAATGTGACCTTATCCTTTCATTTAGGGCTACAATTTTTCTTATGTTTACTGTTTGGTTACTAAGATGCCATTTTTGCTTCAATCCTATATCTATAAAATTACAATTACTATTTTACAATAAAATTTGAAAAAATTAAAACAGAAACAGGATGCTTGTCTCAAGAGACAATGTTGATGCTGCATGGTGCTTGGTCTAGATAATTTCTTTATTATTATTATTATTATTATTATTATTATTATTATTATTATTATTATTATTATTATTATTATTATTATTATTATTATTATTATTATTATTATTATTATTATTTTTTATTATTATTATTATTATTATTATTATTATTATTATTATTATTATTATTATTATTATTATTATTATTATTATTATTTTATATGTCTTTGTCATGTATTTACAAAATGTATCTTTTGTTATTTATATACCATTGTATTTGCCTATTTTTGAATGATAAACTTTAAAATATATAATTAAATTTCAAATCATTTTTTCATAGTATGTAAAAAACCAAAAAAACAAAAAAAAATGGTTGCCTATTAAAAACTGTTTGTGTCTTTAAAAAAAAATAATATTCAAAGCTGATACAGAGATCATTGATAAACTTAAATATTGATAAATCTGTTCAGAGGTGTTTGAAATCAAAATATTAAGAGATATTTGTAAATTCATTGCTAAAATAAATTCAAATCAAAGACAATTTTTTATGGAAACAAAGACTACAACCAAAACATTAACTTATAATAAATCCAGGAGCAACAAAACACTTTGGGTAAGTAATACATTTGAAAAATATATCATTTTTAATAAATAACATTTCTGCTAAAATGAAAATACACACAGAAAAGGTAATTTTTAATCATATATAGCTATATTAATGCCTTGCATGCTTTTAATACATATTTTACTATATCATATTTGAGGCATATAATGGTGCTGCCATGAATATGATATATAAAAAATATTGAAAGCATGCTAGTCAATAATAAAAGTAAATATTATTAAGAGCTACCTTTTCTGTATGTATTTTCATTTTTTCAGATATTATGTTGGCTCAGAAAATAATAAAATTAGTAACAATTGAATGAATAAAATATCAATATGAAATAAATCAATTGCATATCACTAACTAAAACTATCTTAAATGCAGCAACACTTTCTTGTAAAACAAACATAGAGTCAGAAAAAATCAGTACAGGTAAATGGTTGATCTTTTAATTGTACCATTTTGGTCAGACTATATGTTTGTTTCATAAAATAGTGCTGCTAACATTTGGTGTTAGTGATATTATCTATCTATCTATCTATCTATCTATCTATCTATCTATCTATCTATCTATCTATCTATCTATCTATCTATCTATCTATCTATCTATCTATCTATCTATCTATCTATATATATATATATATATATATATATATATATATATATATATATTTATCCATCTATCCATCTATCTATCTATCTATCTATATATTTATCTATCTATCAATCTCTCTCTATTCTCTCTCCATTTATATATATCCAGGTTTATCTGAGTGTAATTTATTGTTATTGCAATAAAATATATACCAACCTTTCAACTGGGTCAAACAGACCATCAACAGGGTAATAAATGCTGTGAAACAACCAATATTTAATACCCAGTTTATGTCACCCAGCAAAAACATTGTTATATATTTTACTACAATAAATTATACATAGATGAGGATTACATTTCATTTATATATTGAAGCAGTCGATCTGATACTCAGATCAAGCTTCACAGCCTACTCAGAATCTCCCACCATCAAACCATATTCAAATTCCATTCTTACACACTTATACATATTTATTGATACATATATTTTGTAACTTAACTAATAAAATGATAACTGATATATATATATATATATATATATATATATATATATATATATATATATATATATATATATATATATATATATATATATATATATATATATATATATATATATATATACATATATAACTTAATGTAACTAATTTTAATAAATAAATATTTGATTTGATTTTAATTCATATGCATGTGTAATGAATATATACAAATTATAGGTAAGGGGAGATTACTTTTAAAACATATTTCAAATTAAAGTGTATTATATTAATGTATATTTTTAAAATTATATTTAATTTATTATTTATTTTAATCATGGCGGTCAAAAGGCTGACACAATCTTGTAGAAGATTCTCGAATGTAATTTAAGACAATTTACTGGAACCCATTTGTCCATCTAAAATATATGATAATTTTATAGAATAATGTAAAAATCCATTAGTGGAAATTTTATCCACTTTCAAATTTGTTTTAAAATCTTAGATCATATTTTAAAACAATCAGTTTGAAAAATCTTAACAGGATTGCACTGTTTTAAAACTTACTTAAACAAAAGGTGTATCCAGTCAGCAAATTCCAGATCTGCTAAGTGGATAAAGTGCCTCAGGTCTAGCAGCTAAGTGCTTTACAATATCAATGGAAGAATAGTATAAGAACTGCTAGATTTGAATTCAGAGAGGAGACTCATAATATTTAAGCAGCAATGATAGAAATAATCCATGCTTGTCATGACAATAATTCAATGTATAGTGAGTAGTGGAAATTTTCACCTTTCTCTCCATTCAAACATGTTCTTTCCTGCAGTCATCACTCTTGATCCCATTACCCATGAATTTAAATATGCTTAGAGACTGAATAATTAAATGCTACCTGTCTGATTAACCAAATCTAGATCTAGTTCACCAATCCCAATGGACACTGAATCATCTAGGATCACCACTAATTTTATAAAGGTAAAAGAACTTTAGCCACTGCCTAATGTATAAACTCTTAAATTCAGCCTTCCATAATTATTTATAATAACCCTGTCTATAACTCAAGATATCATTCTATTAGAAATTTAATATTTCACTAAAATGATTTGTAATGTAATTTACTTACCTGTATAACTGTATATAACTTTCTTGAGCCTGTATTAAATAAATGTAATATTTTTCTTTCACCTTCATGCGGCAATAATATTTTATAATTTTCATTATTGTGTTTTATATATTTAAATATGCAAATAATCCCTCAAATTTGCCAGTATCATTTTTAACCCCCTCTCTACTTTATGGGCTGACTAGATTAAGTTTAATTAAAACAAGTCTTATTTTATTTTAACAAATGCTTGTGAATTTGATAAAAACAAATTAACTATCCTATAATGTCAATGTAGAAAACAGAGTAGAAATCTGTTTTCTAAGAAATGTTTTTCTTTTATTTTATTTAAATAGTAAGTGCTAATCTTAAAAACCATAAAAAATTAAATCTGTTATATCAAAATTAATAACCACCACCCCATTCATATATGCTTAAATTATGTTTAGTATAATATAACAGCATTTACAACCAAATTCTTATATTTATTTAATGTTATAGGAAGTTTATAGATCAATTAAAATAAATGGGAAGGGAAATCTATATTCTAATGATTATGTATTTTAGTAATAGGTTTAAATAATTCATTACTGTTTGGTATTTAAGTCATACTATTATGTTGGACATTCTCAGTATATATATATATATATATATATATATATATATATATATATATATATATATATATATATATATATATATATATATATATATATATATAGGTTATAACTTATTCATCCTTAGTTTTAAAGTAACATATATCTTTCATTTCAAGCATTGTATGCAAACAGGCCTCTACATTCAAATACACATATGTGTGTTTTTGTGCTTCGTTTCTCAGGATTTTGGGTAATCCAGATCCCATATATTCATTCCAAGTCCAAAAACACAGCTGGCAACCCCCCCCCCTTTGGGACTTATTTTGTCATTTGAGCAATTGACATAGGGTTACTCCAAGAAATACCTGGTCTATTGTTATTAATAGCTGACACTTTTGTTTTGTGAATCGAACCTGCCAAAGTAGCAGAAGGAATTCGGTCACCATTCTTTGTCCTCAAATTTGGAAGCACATTTTTCAGATCCGAGATTGGAACATATAATTCCACCATCATGCATACACATCTTTCTTAAAGTTCTTGCCATAACTCAAACCTATGAATGTCCATAAACCATAATATTATGATTCTACTAAACAGATCTATTTATTGTAATTATTAATAATTTCATATGCGCATTTTTGTGACACCATTATATATGTTAATGAGCTATCCCACACATGTTTTTCTCTTAGTAAAACTGAGATCCTTTCACCTATTAATAAAAATATATTTTTGTAATAAAGTTAATATTTCAATCATAAAATAATGTTTGTAAGCTAAATTGGTTAAGTGCTATATTCTGTTCTTTCTGGGAGTGGACTGGTATATCTCAAAGATATTTCCTCATAGCGCTAAATCAACTGTTCATCAGTATATTTATAAATTATTGGCATATGAGCTAGCTGCTATAAAATAGAATAATAATTTAAGTTGTCATTTTCTAAGTTATAAACAAATGTCATATGATTCACCTGCTACCGTAAAAATGTCAATCAAATTATATGTACATCAAAAGGCCAATGATGATCAATTAAATAATAAGCCAAATATTTATGCATACTTCTTTAAATTAATATATATATATATATATATATATATATATCATAAACTTGCAGAATCATTGTTTTTTTATTTAAATATTAATATCTTAGTTATTAAATTATGCTCGCTCTGACTAGATGATCTCCCATTAATCCTCTCTATATATAATTAATGTGAAAGGTCATGACCTTTAAAGGGCTCAACTTATATTTATGGTAAAATAATCCATCATATAATTTTAAATTAGAGTCTTTTTGTGTCTACACTTTGCAATGCCAGTGGAGAGAGATAAATTAGATTGGTATCATCGGGATTGTTGCTCATAAATTGGTAGATCTAGAAAATAGGCAAATAGGAAAGAGTTCATGAGTGTTCCTGACTTATGCATCTTGCACATGATTGGACTGGAGATATTTTTTCCTAGATGCTAAATCTTGTTATATGAACAGACAAAAACAACCGGTACAATATATAGCCTGTAAAAATCTTCCTTTCAATATATTTTTTGTGTTAAATCATATATTATTTTTAAATTAAATTCCAATGATGCTTTCAAAAAATGTCATTCATCATTATCAAAGTTAAAGTGTTAAAGAAGAACTGTTAGATCTTAAGTAATAATGTGATTGAGTGTGAAGTAAAGAACAATCATTTTTACATACATTTTATATTTAAGTATTTGGGATAGCTGGAGTAACCAAAATGTTTATTTCCTGCAGCTTTCTAATTAACTGATTTCAAGTTGGATTTTAGAATAAAAAGATAAAATATGTGGCCTCTACAAGGTTTGTATAAGTTTTGCTTCATCATATTTATTTAAGCTAGTCATCCTTTTTAATATTTCCATAGGTTCTTTCATGGTTCTCAAATCATAATTTTCCAAATTAGCAAATATTTTATCATTATCAAAATCAAAAGCCGCTATATTTAACTTTTGATTGAAGTAATCTTTATGTGCCCTATTTCTGACAAATTTATTTATTGGATGGACCTACATAGATTCCTGAGCACTGTGAACATGGAATTTCATAGTCATCTTGATAAACCGAAAGTACTCAGCCTTTTAATTTTAGGTTTATGAAAAAAAATTATCTTTTATGTTAATGGGATAATATATATATATATATATATATATATAGAGAGAGAGAGAGATAGATAGATAGATAGATAGATAGATAGATAGATAGATAGATAGATAGATAGATAGATAGATAGATAGATAGATAGATAGATAGATTGATAGATAGATAGATAGATAGATAGATAGATAGATAGATAGATAGATAGATAGATAGATAGATAGATAGATAGATAGATAGATAGATAGATAGATAGATAGATAGATAGATAGATAGATAGATAGATAGATAGATAGATAGATAGATAGATAGATAGATAGATAGATAGATAGATAGATAGATAGATAGATAGATAGATAGATAGATAGATAGATAGATAGATAGATAGATAGATAGATAGAGTTTAGATCTAGTTTTTAGTCCCTACCCTTCACTGATGATAGCCAATTAGCTTGAAATCAACTGATCTGAAGGTGGAGATAACGAAAGAGATATTGAATTCTGTCTCTCTCAGCATTTATGTATACAAAGCTTGTATGGAGATATTGGTAAAGCTCCATCTAGTGATCATTAAATGCAAGCTATAAGCGAGTTAACGAAATGTATAACTTGTTTTATTTAATATATATATATATGTGCGTAACTTAATGAAAGGAATAGTAGAAAATAGAAATGTTATAATAAATAAACAAAGACTGAAATTCAAAGTACGTAAAGCTAATTAATGTAGAGTAATATAGAAATTAAAACAAATAGTATATGTTTTAGTGCATAATAAAGTAATAGAATTTTTTTTGAAAAAAGGGAAATTTGAGAAATGAATTTATAATTAAAGGAAATGTATGACTCAATACTGTAGACAATAAAAAGTAAGAATTTTTATGTTAATGATTTATATGATAAAGTTTCAAATCAATAAGATATCACAGAACCCTTGCTTTCACAATGATATGCAATAGTGAATTCTTTGTTTCTCACCACTATTATACCACTCAATGCAAGCTTTCCTAATCAATAAATGCCAGATGATAGTACTTAACAAATTTCCATCCTGTGCTTTCCTAGTTAATATTATCAGACAAGTTGCTAACTATTAGTTTTCATTATCCACTTGTTCTTGATATCTTGGTATGGCATTTCTTAAGCACTGTCATTTTGGCATCTCATGACACTATATGGCATAACCATGGCTAAAGAAAAATGATTCACTAATGGCAAAAATTTCTGGCAAGCCATTTTATGTATATTAAAAAATTTAGGTAAATAATAATGAAATAGATGATGACATTGTCTTATCTTGCAATGTTGCTTTTTGATAAAATAACAAATAAAGATCATAATTTAATTTGGCTTATAATTCTTTGTACATGTGGATAAAATAAGGTTAGTTTTTTTTTTCCTATGGGCATAATTATTTTTTCTCTTAAAATTGAAATTTGTTGTAAACATATTTTCTATTTTCACAATGTGTGCACTTGTAAGAATATCCCTTTTGTAAATAATTGTTGTTATTTGTGAATATAAATTACACCCGAATTATCTTGATCAAATCATATTATATATCTTTGTGAATATTTTTATATAAGTTATACTAAATATTTTTTTATTTAGCTAAATTTTTTCTTAGACTAGTTTTTCTTTTTATTCATATTATCTGTTATCAGAGCATTTTATACAATAATATCTCTATTTGTGATAGCAGTTCTTGATATATTCTATTTTCTTTATGTTCTGCAAAATTATATTTTGCACATTATCTTTAGTAGATCTTCATCCTCTTCTGTTCGAGATATATTCATTGAGCATGATATATTTGACATTAATCATTTATATCAACATAGGATCATTCTTGAGATTTTTATAGTAAATTTTTTTCTAAGTCATGGAGTTTCTAATCTCAGTATCCGTCTTTATAATAGATTCCAATTAAGTTTACCATGTTATTAAAAAAATCTAGTAGGAAATAATATGTATTTTCTGGTTCTATACTACTTAGTACATTTATATATGAGCGTTCAGTTGATTTGAATAATATTTCTTATGTATCTTTTAAAAAGTATTTACACTAAGGATTGCAAATCAATATATATGAATTATATTATCCATTTATATTTACATTTCTGTCAGCTTTACTTGTAATTTACTTTTTTGTTAATTTTGACTCTGTTTTATCTTTTCTTTTCTTTTTGTTTAACTTGATATTTTTTACATGCAAACTACTCGCACAATTTTTTTTTTGTTTGGAGTTTTCAAATAACTGTAATAAAATTTGTGTTTACTTCATAGAATAAAGTTATTATAATTATTATTAAGGGGATTTGAACATAGTCTTTTAAGCTCTCTTCAGCTATCCACTTTATCTCATAAAAACTATACTCATGACCACACACATGTGGAAAGATAAATGATCTCTAATTTACATATTTCATGCTGGACCAGCATTTATCAGTCAGTCCAGATCATCATCTCCCACACATATAAATATATAATCAGTGCTCATTTTATATTAAGATAGGAAATCTTCAAACTGTAATTGATAGGATGCAATCTATTCACTCTCCAAGTTTTTAGCCATCCATACCATTGAAAATCTGATGATGGGAATACCCAAATCCCTTATTAATGCCAATATTACTGTCATGTCTATGCTCACTTTAAGTCAATATGACCCCTTATGTATAAGACCTTGTCCATTTTAAATACATAGAAGAGGGATGGGAAGGGTAGAAGCTGAATTTGTAACATTTAAATAGAGGTATAATTAATATACCTTGAGTTTAGATGAAATATCGAGGATTTTAACACTGACTTTCAAGATCCTTTTAGCTATCCACTCTATCTTTTACAACAGGTGCTGGATTTTAAATAAGATAAACACTAATTTTTTCACCATCGGTAGGTAGCCTTATCATTTTTGAGAAATGTCTCTCATTTAGATTGTTTTTATCCATTTGCCAATTAATAATGACATGTGAGAAATTAAGCAAATAACATTACTTCCTTTGGTAAGAAAAAATCTGATTTATTATTTTTTGATTAATTGTAAAATTAATATTGCTTATTTCTTTAGACTAATGTTAAGATAAAATGCAATTAATTATTAATTGTAAAATTAATATTTCAATATCTGATTATAAGCCTATGTTGTAATAAAATTTATATTTTAGAAGTTTTTAGGATTTTGAAATTATAAGCTTGGTTTGATGAATTTTATATTTATTGAACATGTGGTTTTCTAATTAATATATATATATATATATATATATATATATATATATATATATATATATATATATATATATATATTGCGATATCTACATAAATGTAGGCTCGCATATATATATTATTGATTCTCAATAATATTAATAAAGAGAAGGGTTTCGTTAAAAGAAATAGAAAAAAAAAGAAAGAAAAAATTTAGTTAAAAGGATTCTAAAAACTTATTTTAAAAGAAATTAGAAAAGCTAAATAATGATGAAAGATTAGAAAGGAAAGGGGAGGGGTGTAAAACTGAACGCGTCTCTTTCTTTGTTAAATAAGAAAATCACGTGTAAAAAGAACGAAATTAATTATAATTGTAAAATTAAAAATGTAAACTTGTACCAAATTTCCAAATAGATAGATACGAGATAAAGTAATGGAAAGGAATGTTGCAATTAGTGGCATTCAATATTAAATGTATCAAAAGAATGAAATGAAAATTGTAATTAGAAATTGGAAAAATGTAAACTGTATAAAAAAAATTCCAGATAGATTGGTAAGATAAGAATGAAAAGGAAGGAGGCAATTAGAGACATTAGATAGCAAGGCAGCGAGAGAATAAGCAGAGCTGATTTAGAAGTAACCGGTTGTGTTTTTTTGCTGGCTAGAATTTAACAAAATAATAATAGAA